>JAPMUY010002417.1:140000-147500 GCA_026901105.3 Galaxias olidus | reverse complement strand
CGTCCACTAGAGGGGGCTAGTGTACCAGGTACTCGTTGCGCTTGTTGAGCTTGATTTGGCAGAAGGACACGAAGCCTACCACAACGTAGATGCCGGCAGCAATAAAACAGTTGTAGCCCACTTGGTTAAATAGGCTGTAGACATTGTTGATAGCAGTCTCACTGTAGGAGGGCGATTCAAGGAAGAGAGAGAGAGAGAGACGTGCAAATTAGACATTCAAATATAAATAAAGACAGGGAAATTAAAGTCATTAAATAACAGACAGTAAAAGCACAAAAGGAGGACAGAAATAAATGAAGTGGTGAAGTATGGGTAAAGGTGAACAGAAATGTGAATAAAAAAAAAGAGAGACCTATTTAGTCTCAAACCAAACCTATCAACTCCTCCTTGTCCTAAAGTCATGGACCAGAATTATATCCCTGACAAGTTATCAAGTGAGCCATGAGCAAAGCGAAGCAAAGCTCTACGTGTAGAGCATGTCACAGAAACTACAGTGGAATTGCACTGGATTACATACAGACAGACATCAATTCACCCTCCATCTTTCAAGCCCTCCTCTGTGTTGAGTATATATATATATATGTGTGTGTGTGTGTGTGTGTGTGTGTGAGTGAGTGTCTCATGAGAGTGAGACATTGCTGGTGCTATTCTCCTAGTGTGACTCAGAGTAGCCAGAGGGACAGTCTATAGTGGGGATCTAATATAACTAACAGCACCCTTCCTACTCTCAGACACAAGGGGAAATAATCGAGCAATCCCTTGAAGAATAAAAGTAGTTGGACATAGAGATTCTTATACTACTTTTTGGGGTTGATCTAGGCTACTTCTCTTATGCAATTCAATGTGTAATTTAGCTGGCTGGTCGGACACGAAATGAAATGAATTTGGTTCTGTGTTGTTTCACAGCAGCCGGTTCCAAAGAAGGGCGATTGATTTACTAAGGGCTGCAGCTTCACTATGCACACACACTGGCTTCATGGTTGAATTCTGCCAGGGCTTTCCCCCCAAAAGGTCATCTCCTCACTTGTCTTATAGTTTCTATAAGCACAAAGAGAACTACATATACTCACTCTCCCTTCATATCTTCCTCCGTTAGAGGCACATCCTCGATAAGCACCGCGGAATGGGTGGTGAAGAAGATGCCCAACATTGCCTGATAGGGAGAACGGGCAAGGGGGAAGGGGTCAGGACGTATTGGAGTTACCAAAGGGAGGGAGAAGGGATAGATTGATTCAAATATGTTCTTTAAATAGTGCAAACAGTGGGATCAGTAACTAAGCATTGCGGTTCAGTATCAGAAAAAGCAGTCCTCCCTACACACATCCTACTTCCAGTTCTGTAATAAGGGCGTAACTGTTAAAAGGAAAATATATTTGACAGACATCATTATTATCAACAAAGTGAAACCTTCAAAACCAATAAAATATGTTTTTATCAGACCCCACTGAAATAAAAGACAATAACATGCAAACGTAATTCAAAGTGCCTGTAGGCCTACATACTTTGGCTTGTTTGCTAAATTAGAAAAGTCAGTAATATATCTTACCAGCATGATGACTCCCCAAATGCTAATAACAATCCCACAAGCGGCCAGTTTAGGACCGCAAAACAAACACGACGCCATTTCAGAAAATGTTTGCCAAGTACTTGGATTAAAAAGTCCACTAATAAACAAGTTAATTTACCGATTTATCAGATCTTAAGTAGAATATAAGGCACATTTGGACTAGTCTAAAAGCGGCTAGCTCCCTAGTCAAACTCCAGTCACCAGTTGTGTCAGGTGACTTTTCGTGGAAACCGGAAGAATATTTTGTGTGGATGTTCAAGACTCAAAAAGAGCTTGCGGAAGTTTTGCAGTCGCTATTATGCCCATTTATTATCCCACACTAATAAGGTACAAAATTAAACATTTCTTAAGAGGTTTGAAATGAATGTTCAAATCCATCGGAAAATCAAGAATTATAAATAGATCATATCACAATATAATAGCTCAATATAATTTTCAAAATTTAACTTTTATTAGTTTCATATAAAACAGTTTTTTTTTTACAACGACGCCACACGAAGTACTGTTCAACTTTTATGTGGACCAATCGGCATTGAGGAATCTTCTGCGCGGTGCGTGTTGACTTCCGCCTAAGAAAATTCCCTTGTTCTCTGTACTGTCGTAGAATAAATTCAGCAACGTTGTTATTTTACTGGCTACAGCCTACACAAAAGCCCTCAATCAGAAACAATGCATTTGGCTAATAATAATTTATGTAGCTTTCCTATAAATGCACCCTGATATAGAAGGAAGTGGATTATATTTTTTATAGGAGCGTGCTAACATTAGCACAAAAGGTTAGCAGCTTTGCTTGTAGAGCTAGACATAACTAAAGCATCAGGATAAATCCTTACATTCATAATACGGACACTTGTTAGCAGTCTTAACTGCGGTTGGAAGAATGACTTCTGCTTCCACAAAAGTAAGTCATAGTTTATCGTTACTTGCATGAGTTGTTTGATACATAGTTGCATTGTTTGTTGTTATAACATGTTAATTTATCTTCAAAATAAAAGCCCCTCTTGCTTATTGCAAGTTTAGTTAGGTTACTCTTGCATGTTGGATCTGAACCACATCTCCAATGGTCTCATTTACGAGCTACAGTGATATCTCTGCCCACATTGCCATGACATTTTAAACGAACTGAAGTATTATTATGTAGTTACATGCTCATTCAAAACACTCACGATACATTTTTTATTAGTCAAATGTAGCCATATAAAAGATTTTTTCTTGTGTTTGCGTCTTTTTTTTAGGTTGGGGAGATCTTCTCGGCAGCTGGGGCAGCGTTCACCAAGCTAGGAGAACTCACTATGCAGCTCCATCCAGTCGCCGATTCTAGTCCTGCGGGGTGAGAACCACACGCAGTCTATGTATTTTTTTTCATTCACGCACCATGTCCACGTGTACTTGTCTTACTGGGCTTGTATCACTGTCTGAAACTCCAAAATGTATGTTTATTATATTTTTTTCCTAACCAAATCCTCCTATCCGAATACATTTAGATAATCAAAAAGTCAAGGGTCAACCTCCATCAGCAGTGACTTCAACTTCGACAGACATGACAAAAAAAAAAAAAAAAAAAGATATGTTTTTTTTTTTGTTGTAGTTTTAAACGTACAAAGTGTCCTCTGCTAGACTGTCCTGCACTGTGTGTGTGTCTTTGCAGAGCTAAGTGGACTGGCTCTGAGATTGATCAGCTGAGATCAGCCGTGGTGCGCTTTGGGGACGACCTCAATGCCCTCAGCTCGGTCGTCAAGGGCCGCGCTGCGTAAGACGGAACACCACCCAGAACTATTTTCACATTCTGCTCATATTTATACTTTTTTTTTGTGTTTTTTTTGTAAAGATTGATCCTGTTTCTTGCTCTGTCTCTCTGTGGTTGTTGTCCAATCAATCTTTTAATGCTTTAACCTCACCGGATATTGATATTAATACTCAATTATGAAAGGGGAATATAGCAGTGACACAAGCCCTGTCTACACTGATTTCCACTTGTCAAGAGTGGGACTACTTGATGTCCCATCAGCTTGGCCTGCCTCCTGATTAATTGTACAAGAGCATAGCCTCCAAGTCTCTAAATAAATACACTTTCAAAAATGTATGTGTTTCATTCAACAAACTTATATTCTTGAAAGTACACCACCTAACTTTGTACCGCGAACTGTACTGTAAGGATTTTCTTAATTGCGCGTGGTAATTATGCGAATGTCTAGTCAAAGTTTTAAACATTCTCTTGTTTCCTCAGTGGTCAGATAAAGACTCCTGTGAAGAGGAAGCTTTACGACGAGAGTGGGATGCCAGTCGCTCCGGACATGCCCAAGAAGAACGCCAAGAAGTCGGTCGTTTCCATGGCGACGCACGGAGCCCCCGCGGTCATCGCCGTGCCGACCGCTCAGGTTCTCGTGACGACGGGGCACCAGGGTCACTCCCAGGCCCAGCCCGCCATGAAGAAGCAGAAAACAGCAGGTTAGGCAACTGAACATATTCAAACATGCGTATTTAAGGGGGGGAAATTATTTGGTGTCATTAATCATTGAAATAGAGTAATGCATTTATTTTGACTTGTGTTTAACTCTAAGTCAACGTTTTTTTGTTCCTGTAATGTAATTATCTGAGTTGAGGGCTCCAACAGTTAAACTGAAGCCTTCACTATTAGTGCTTTGCATGGCTTTCCTTCAGATGTGACACTGAGTGCTCTGAATGACTCTGACGTGAACAGTGACCTAGTGGACATAGAAGGACTGGGAGAGACGTCCAACTCCAAGAAAATCAACTTTGATCAAGGTTAGTCCTTTTTTAATATAATACAAAAGTGCATAAAGACTGGCTCTTCTAATGCACCACATTAGTGAAAGTGTTCTATTAGGATGACATGGTTCACATCACTTCAAATTGTAACGGTTTGCATTTATGAACTAAGTACAAATCCTTTTGCAATTAAAAGTTTTTTATTTATTAATTTTTTTTGCGTTAACAGTCTTTGATGTTTGTTGACCTTGCAAATAAAGACTGGACTAGAAATGAGAGGGTGACCAGATTATTTCTCACCTCCTAAAAAGCGAGTTATAAATCGTGCATCTTCAGCTTCTTGTGCTGTGTTCTGGTGTGTTCTTAGATCCAACAAACTGCTCCTCCACAAAAGCAGAACCCCTTTACTCAAGCAGACATGATTGGTTTGCACCCGAGTAAAAAAAAAAAACCCACAACCTTCTGACACCTCGATTGAATTGAACTAATCGATAATTTATTAATCAGCCACATTAAATTAATCTGGTCACAATATGAGATGCCATATCGATCAATTTATTAATGTATTGCTAATTCTTGGGCAAGTTGACACCAGGGGGAGTGGCATGCCCTGTTGGAACATCTACCTTGGTTATCACAATGTAACTTGGGATGTGTCTTTTTGTGCTATTCCATTTTCCAGACAACCTCAACCTCGATTCAGGCCTCATCATGAGCTCCGGCGACCTACCACTCCTTTCCCGTTGACCCCACACTGAACCCTGACCTTTCACCCCTCCAGGAGGATTTCAGCCACCCTTTTGACCTTTTTTCACCAACATCAAGTTCTGCCAGAGCAGCGTTTTGTGTAGCCATGGATACAAACTTGACTGTTGACGACACTGTTAAGTGTGAAAATTGTATTCACTTTTGTTGTTTTCCAGTCAGATACGACAGATTTGCTCATCGTCTTATAAAATAAAATCTTTGTAGATGTTTTATATCAAGGCTTTTTTTACGATTGAGAAATGTCCACAAGAGTGTGAAAACATTTTTTTACGACACACAACATCAGTTTGTAATAATTTCAGACTAATCATAAATCATTGTATATCTTGTGTGATTAGTCTTATACCCAGATGAGGGAAAATAATTGTAAATCCAAATTGTGTTTGTATGCTTTCCATATAAAATTATTCAGAAGATTAACGCTAATATGAAAACCTATATACTGTTTTTATTCTACCAATGTTTTTAAAAATATTCAACTTGAGCTGGTATTTTCACTTATGCTAATGGTGACAAATACTTTAATTAATAATGTATCAATCTTATGATCCTTAATTTGTTAAAACGCACCTCATGCGTTTATATAAATCATAAAAATACAGGAATTGGATCAAAAAACCACAACACGGTTGTTACATGGGTGAAGTTCTAATTTAGGACAAATGTAAAATGGAGGACACTTTCCCTCCAAAAATGACTGGCTCCCTCGTGGTGCCTTACATAACATTTCCATGTGTCTCACTGGCCTTGCGCACACACAGACACACACACCATAGGAGAACCTGATTATAGATATATATCTTCTTTTCAGACACTATGTTGGGTTAACGGTCCGTTAAGCCATAATTTGCATTATAAATGTTTGATACATTAAGGAATATCTATTGTGCATACAAACCTCAGTGTAAATGCTAGGAGCATATGTAAATGGCCTCATTGTGCCTCAAGTGTGTAGATAAGTCTTTATACCTTGCTATACAAAAGCAGTCCTAGCTGAAATAAGCTCTGACACTAAATAACAATAAATGTAATATTATTTAAAACCTTTTAAACCGAGGTTTGTTTAGTCATTGTTATTTTTAGTACATTTGAACCTTTTCTTGTAGGCTGTGACAACAACCCAAAGTGGAACAAACTTTTGACCTCATAATTATTTTTGGGTTTAAAATTCATAAGCCTATAGTCACAGGCACAGAGCAGTTATACAGGTTCTGCTCACCATGGCAACACGATTTATTTAAATATTAAATCAACAGATTTATACATGGTGGTGAAATAACGAAAGAGAAACACATGAAGAACATTTTACTTAGAGAAAAATAGAGAAGATGGGTAAAATAAACAAGGGACAGTGAGAGACTCCATTACAAGATGGTGTATATGATTAGCTAAATGTGTGTACACAGCTAACACTGCCAGTGTAAATATAATACCAACAACCGTTTTTTTTTTTTAATTATAGAAAACAGGAAAGAAAATGCTGCTAGTATGTGGGATTCTCAAGAGCAATCAAATCAGCATGAAAATAAATATGTCAAAGCTCACACACTCAACATATCATACGAGGAAATTCCAGGAGCTTTCACACCGGGCCAGAATGCAAAAAAAAAAAACGTAAAAAAAAAAACCTGATAAAGACCCACATTTTTGCATGTCGATGTGTTAACGGAGATGACGGGCACACTTGGTTGTGTGTGTGTGTGTGTGTGTGTGTGTGTGTGTGTGTGTGTGTGTCGGACTGGAGCAGCACAGACCATACTGGTAACCCAGCAGCAAGGGGCATCTACCAGTAATGATGTGCTGCTACTGCCTGGCACACTGTTGTCACCGCTGGCCCTCTTCTAGTAGGTGCCAAACCGTAGCAGGAGACAGCAGCCTTCACATACTGGATTAACAAACCAACAGGTACATACATATGCAGATACAACTAAATTAAATATGATCGAAATACACAAGGCCCGATTGAGGACACCTTGGTATAGCAGTAATAATTTAAAGGCAAAAAAAAATACAAAATTGTGGTATTTTAAAATATATAATGTAATAAACAATGCTGCCAAGACCGCTTCCATGATGCTGCGACTACCACAAGCTTTTGCCACAATGAATAGAAGAGACAGTCACAATCTAGCCAGAAAACTCTCCACAAATAAAATAGTGGTCAACTGTCTATCATTATGGAGAAGTGGGGATTCGAAGTAGACTCGAAATCTGGACACAAGCTACAAATATCTAAACAGGATGGACACACGGCGAGAGAAGAAACGCTGCAGGAAGCAATAAGACTTTTATCTAAACAGATACATCTACACGGCGCAGTATGATATGGGTCTTCTTGTGTAATGGACTGCTAAATAAATGTCCCCCCTCCTCCCACAAAACGTAGGCCATGAGGAACTAAGACCTACAAACCGTAAAGTAAAAACGAAGACCAG
>JAPMUY010002417.1:0-135000 GCA_026901105.3 Galaxias olidus | reverse complement strand
GACATGTCGATGCTACCGTTTGGGGGCAAAAAATGTATTTGTCGAAGCCAGTGGGGCTGCATGCATGTCTGGGGTGCGCCAGGCAGCGGCTTCCACTCGCTCGCTGTCTTGTACCCATGCCAAGGCGCACAGTCAGCCAGCGGAGAGAGAGGGAGAGAGAAAGAAACCGAGGGTGAGAGGGAGGGAGGGAACGGGAGAGAAAAGGGGAGAGACAGAGAGATAGATGGAGAGAAAAAGAGGGAACAGGCTAGACTGCAGGGGGAAAATAAAGCAAGAGAGCGAGAGAAATAAAATGGGGAAAGTGTCGCTGGGTGAGTAAGTTTGGTGCTTTCAAACACAGCGACAATAAGAGGGATTTTAAGAGTTCCCTTCACAGACCACAAACCACATTCAAAGTACTGACAGAATGAGAGAGAGAGAGGGAAAAGGAGATATGGCTTTTTCATTTAAAAAGCACAGAACGAGATGAGCAGACTATGCATGCCTGTGTGTTTCTGTGTGTAGTAAAAAAAAAAGGGGAGGGAAAAAAGCTCTGAATTCTTTTTGTAAATTGCAATGAGAGGCTTGTCCACTGTTGCACCCACTTGCCAATAATGTAATTTGGTCATAAGATCAGCCCTAGAAAAAAAATAAAAGAGTAGGCTCTTTGTGAGCTTTGGAGTGGGGCTGGCTCAAAAAGTGGTGAAAATGCTGCTCTAAAACAGCAAGATAGTTTTACCTAACAACAGGGAGGCCCAAACCATCTACCCTCCCACTCTGTCTCTCCCATACACGCACCCACACAATCAATGGAGCATGTGTGTTTGTGTGCGCTCACACACAAATGCAACACACATACACAATCTCCACACACACACACACACACACACACACACACACACAAACACACACACACACACACACACACACACACACACACACACAATATGAAAATAAAGACAAGGGTATAAACTAGATGTATATATAAGAAACGCTTTTCCCGAACAAATTGAAGGGATTCTGTTGAGGTTTTTATGTGCCTAATGTGCTGGCTCTTCCCTCTCTGCTAGAGAAAAAAAAAACTGAACTCATGAAGTCAAGGGAATGATCATCAACCAAAGACACAAGTATCTTCGCTGAAACAGTTTTTGTGTGTGGCAACATATATAAAAATAAGAAAGAAACACATGCTGTCTGAAACCTACTGGACCCTCTTCTACTTCAATCAATATAAGGATCGGGAAAATTTTGAAAACCACAAGCAAAAAAATCTGTCTGTGATATTATGTCTGATGCTTATAAACTCAAAAAAAGGTTTAAACTAAAATCAAATTAAACAGAGCAGGATTAAAAAGTAGGATTAGATAATATAATGATGCACACAATGCCAATAGTGGTTTGATACAATGTATCTTTCTCTACAATGTTACTACTTAGAACATTTAGTGACAACAGAATATATCCATTGTACTGTAATTGTCTTGTCATCACACCCACATTCACTCCTTAACTATTGCTCTAACATGAACAACCACTATTATGCTATGTTAAAAATTAAGTACGATCATCCATGGTGCAATACAAACTATAGGCCTACATGTAGTTTTTTGTTAGCTTGTCACTATTTAGGATAAGAAAATATTAGGTTTCTGAATCTTTCTCTTTCATGAGATTAATGGTTGTAACTGTAACAAACAACAGAAAAGTAACATGATAACAAATTTGAATAGATTATAGTTGTTTGCTATACCAAACGTTATAACCCTGAAACGACATGGTTACAAGTCTGTTTTGCTATACTATGCAATTAATCAATTATTTTGTGAAAGGTAACTTTGTACCTCTTCCTTTTGGGGGGGAGGGGGGGGGGGGGTTAGGCTGCACTACTGTGCTGACCATTGCGTCTATTCCAAAGCCTTTAGAGTTTTTTTCTTCTAATTATTCATGCGTTTTAGTTACAAGGTACTACTATTTATTGTTTGTAGTTCATAGTGTTCGTCCATCACAATGGGAAAGGACCCATTGTGCTATAAATAATAAATTAGAGACATTGAAATCGTAGTTGCTACAACGACATTTAGATTCTAACACGTTCAGTAGGGTACACTAGCAAGTACGTGGCAAAATATGACGCAGATACAAATGCACACCCAGATAGTTCGAGAACATTCGACAATCAATGAATCCTAACCCTTTTATAATATATAGATATTGAAGGATTATTGCGACTGTTTATTGAGACAACAAAGTATTTTGCACATCTTCTGTGAAGGGACAAATTTATATTGAGCAATAGGGATACGGATGTTTGATAAGAGACATAGGCCTATTTACGTTGTATTGACTACATTATACTACTTTTGAATCGTACTAAAGAGCTAAACAAAGAAATGTATATAGCGATGCCCTTGATCTTTGATAAAAAAAAAACGGTTATATGCATCCATTTGCTTTTGGAAAGAAAAGCCATCGCGAAAATCCGGTACTTATAATTAAGTAGTATTGTAAACAGTATAGCCTATTGTATGCAGTGTACTATAATGGCAACAAATAAGTGTGTGCGCTGCATGATACATTTATCCAACATTTTTTCTATTCAATGACAAGATGGCAGGGGTTGGGTTAACAGAAAGTGCTGACTCAGCTTTTTTTCTTCTGCTAAGACTTTTTTAGATGTACAATTCACCTATTTAGTAATGAGAATGTGCCCTGCATGCTGTTTTAAATTGTTTTTCTACTAAAATCTCACAATTTATTTGCCAATAACAATGCATGTGAATGCCTTAGCAACGTCTGAAGAGTATTTTGTCAAAAATGTAGGGGGTGGGGTGGGACCATGAAGGGAGGTTGCATGATAGTACGTAAGGAGGGTCCGCGAGCAGTACATGGGCTATATGGACAGGGGAGTGTCAGCAACGTAGCTGAAAACTCTTCGTAGCAGGATGAAATATATAGACTACATGATTGTTTTATTATTATGCCCTAACATTTAGGATATCCCGATGTGATGCTTTAAAGTAGACAACAGTCTTACTTAAAATCTGGAACTTTTTTTTCCAGAAATGTGTACGAAAGCTGCAACTGCACTTGCTTGGTACGAAGCCATATTTCAAACTGAAACATTGTTGCAAAAACTGCAACGGTCTAATCGAAGCCGAAATTGCCGTGATACTTAGTATCTACAATGGAACGTCTAACACTAAAAATGTATGGAATATAGCCAAATATGACGGGAAATTGTCCTTCATATTCTGGTAAAATAACAGCCCAAACTGTCCTAAATAAAAAAAATGTTGCTAAAAACACATACAAACGGAAATGCTTACCTTCGAAAAAAATGTCCCAGTGCTTTACAAAGCAACAACTACAACAAAAATAGTCCCAGTCTAATTACATTTACAAAAATATAAAAATATGTTTGCTAAAAAATGTTTTTCAAGCCCGGGCTCTCATTCTCTTTCAGTGCAAGGTTTGAAAGTGGCGCCAACGCCTCGCCTCACCGGCTCTAGACACACTTGTGACACACAGAGCAGAGAAAAAAAATAAATATAAATCCAAACAGCCGTATAATATTTTTTTGGCAATTGAAAAATGTGCGCAATCGACAGACTAATCAATCTTGCTGGTTGGTTTTGCATAATATTGCTCCTATGATTTTTATTTATTTTTTGTATAATTTTCATAACCGTCAAGGATTGTTATTGGCGTAGTGCAGGACGGGAGATGATATAATCGGTTGTGTTTTGAATTTCTAGACCGGTAAGTCGGTAGAGGGGAGGTTTTGTCTCCCCCTACTGTTAAAGATAAAATATGTGTCAAAGAAAAGGAAAGATAGAGACACCGATGAAGAGAGAGAGAGAGAGAGAGAGAGAGAGAGAGAGAGAGAGAGAGAGAGAGAGAGAGAGAGAGAGAGAGAGAGAGAGAGAGTAATACGTGGAGTATTACATGGTACATAGAGCTGCATTATCAGGTATCTGGGAAAATGAATTGGTTCTCAACCTTCATCAAACCTTCATATTTTATAAGCAGACATGAGGCTTGCAGAGAGATAGAGGAAAAAAAAGATAAGTGAAATAAGAGAGAAGTCTACCCATAGAAAGACATTAATATAACAGTCATATTTCTTATCTTTTATTTGTACAAAGTAGGGGTTTTGAGTTTTTTTATGATAAAACACACAATTACTTACATAAAAGTGAGTTTGGCAAAAGTACTATAGGCTATATGACAAGCAGACTGTGTTCACCTATACAGAAGATTCACGCTGCCCTTGCTCAACACCCCCAGTTTAATCATTTACCCCGCAGCTGAACAACTGGAGGCAACAACACATTTTTTAGGACATTTTCATGGTCCACCAATCTCAAGAGTCCCTTCGTCATCCAAACTGCCGGAATAAAAGAGAGAACAGGATACAGACTCGCTCCAACAGTTACAAGTTCTTTACAAATGCATGTGACGTCATAATGTATGTTAGAATCTGTACAAGTCATCATTATTATTTTTTGATCAACAAGGCTGGGGGTGGGAGGGCTGTTTTTTTTTTTTTGTGAATGAGTGGATTTCCCGGAGTTGAGGATGTTCTTTTTTTTTTCTCTCTCTGTCTCTCTCGCTCTTTTTGTGGTGTGTGTCTGGATCAGTCAGCAGGACATTAGCTGAGCAGTTGACCTTTGAGTTGTGTTCAGATGAGTGGGGGAGATTATTAACATTATTTCTAATTCGCTTTGTTTACAAAGACATGACCATTTGTTGGTTTGTTCTTACACAGAGCGTTCATGGGTGCATACAAACACGCACACCCACACTTATAGATGTACGTTCAAGCCTGAACACACTCAAAGAGCACAGGCAAGCCAAGCCATCATATGTTTACAATAAACATTAAATCCAGTCATAACTCACATTTGGCCAATAATGTGCATGGCATTGTTTATTGTCGATTATGCTATCATCACAGACAATCTCCCCATTCAAAAGTCTAAGCTCTTCTAAACTGATCTGAAACTAGACATGGCTACATGGGTGGGATGGCAACAATCATACAACAATGCATGTTACTTCATTATAATGCAGCTAAAAAAATTGTTAATCTCCTTTTAAAGGGTGTGAATAATGAAAAAAACCCTCATCCTTTAAAACACTTTCCAACAATCTAGTCTAACATCCTAGTCAGAAGGCCCCAATAACTCTGACCATAAAGGCTATCTGACATTTTAATGTAATTAATTCTATCCTACTGTCTCTGGCCTCCATTTTGGTGGAGTTGATCTAATAGTTAACTGACAGTTAACTGTCCTGTGAAAAGGGAGAATTTCATCCCATCGTCATCGATCCCCAGCACGCTTGTCAAAACACGGTTCCGGCGCGCAGAATTCAATTTGAGTGTGAACCAGGGGGGGTTGAGGGATTCAGCAGATCTGGGAGGGCTTTGTCCGGTTCAGTAGGCTAAGGGATATTTTTTACCTTTATGTTGTAGTCCAAACCAAAATGATTTGTTGGGGGGGCATTTCATTAGAATGGTCATGTGATTTGTGTCCAATATTAACCAGATGATTTTTTTGTTGTTGTTGGTGTTGACAGTGTTTTTGAGGTACAACCTTCTGCTCCGCATAAAGTATTAAACAACATTCATTTAAAAAATTGAGCTCTGTGTCAGTTTAGTGGCTGAGTATATACAATCTATTCTACTGTTCTTCATCCATATAGAAGGGAAGAAAACAACCACTGTCCTTTTCAAAATGTCTGTCCGAACAAGTTAGCATCCACGTCATGTAATGGGACACATGTTGGATTATGGCGTGATGTAAAAGATCCCTTTGTTTATTCAGTCACTAATTCACTCATTTACGAAAGGCCTGCACGCCATGTTCTGAATAGTTGTAAGAATACTTATTAAGTCACTCATTACCTCCCGTCTCTAATTCGTATAAACTACAATTCCGTGGCCCCCTTTTTTACCTTATCGCTCAGGAATAACTCAACTCTCCCTGAACAACTTAACCGACCGTGTATTTGACTTGGGGCAGCGCTCCGCGGATGTAAACCGGAGTTCCTTTCCCCAACGTATCGTTTCCCTCCTCTCCTACCCCCAGCCCTTCCTCCTCGTCCCCCTCCCTCCCCGGACTCGTCTTCTTCGGCGGCCACAGCAGGCGGCCGAGTTGGTTGACGTCGTCGTCAGCGGCGACGGGCGACGGCGGGGGCATCTGCGGCTGGCAACACGCGGCGCTCTTCTCCTTGGTCAGGAAGTAGAGCAGGGCGTTGAGCCAGGCGTTGAACGACGCCAGCGGTCGCGTGACCTTGTAGCACATGGACACCATGGTCATGATGTGGCACGGCACGTCCTTCCTCACCTTGAGGATGAGGAAGACGGTCTTGGTGACGTGGAAGGGGAAGAAGCAGAGGGCGAAGAGGAGGGTGATGGTGATGATGGTCCTGATGGACTTGCGGCGGCGGTGGGCGTACGGCGAGCGGGCGCCGAGGAAGCCGGAGGAGCTCTCCACGCCGCCGCGGCCGTTCAGCCCTCGCCCCCCGCCTACGATGCCCGCTCTGCTGCCTCGCCGTACTCCGTCAGCTCCTCTTCCTCCTCCTCCTCCGCCACTATTAGTCCTAGCCCCTCCTCCCCCGCCCCCTCTTCCTCCTCCTCCTCCTCTTCCTCTTCCTCGGTTTCGTCCTCGGCCTCCCTTCTCCCGCCGCGACGGCAGGGAGTGCAGCGTCCGGAAGATGGTGAGCACCACGTGGGAGTAGCACCAGGCGATGATGGTGAAGGGCAGGAAGAAGCCCAGCAGGTGGAGGGTGATGCCGTACGGGATGTAGTCCGAGAACTCCTGGTCGATGGCGTCGTCCCAGCAGTTCAGGTAGGCCTCCACCACTAGGCCCGGGTTGCCGTGGCTGAGGTTGCCCGTTACCGTGGAGACGCCGCCCACGTTCAGCACGCCGCCGGCGGCCCCCGTCAGCCGGGTCGCCTGGCCCGTCTGGGCGAAGCGGAAGATGGGGCAGGTGAGGGCGAAGACCACCGCCCACACCACCACGCAGGTGCCCTTCACCGCCCGCTTGGTCTCCATGGTGACGGTCTTCATGGGGTGGCAGATGCCCAGGTAGCGGTGCACGGAGATGCAGGTGAGGAAGAAGATGGAGCAGTAGAGGTTGAAGTAGAACAGGAAGCGCACCAGGCGGCACATGAAGTCGCCAAACACCCAGGAGTCGCGCATCACGTAGCTGGCCACCAGGAAGGGCAGCGAGAGGCCGTACATGAAGTCCGTGGAGGCCAGGTTCACCATGTAGATGAGCGAGGCGTTCCAGCGCTTGGTGTGCCGGAAGGAGCGGTAGAGCACCACAAAGTTGAGGCTGATGCTGAAGACGAAGGTGAAGGAGTAGCAGATGGGGAGGAAGATGTACTTGTAGGACTCGTCGATGCTGCAGGAGGTGGAGTTGAGGAGGTCGTGGGCGATGGCGTTGAGGTCGCCGATCTCGCCGTCGTTGCTGTCGGCGTCTCTGTGGGGCATAGTGGCGTCTGTCTGTCACTATGCGCTGGCTCTGGAATAC
Source organism: Galaxias olidus (assembly GCA_026901105.3). Classification (NCBI taxonomy): domain Eukaryota; kingdom Metazoa; phylum Chordata; class Actinopteri; order Galaxiiformes; family Galaxiidae; genus Galaxias; species Galaxias olidus. The sequence goes on along the minus strand of JAPMUY010002417.1, from coordinate 127,479 downwards.
CGGGTGCAGGGAGAATTCTGAAGTCTCATTTTAACATTCCGTGGCACTGGAATCTAGAATGTTGGGATCTGCTGAAAATCCTTTGTTGTGGTTTTGGTCAACGTGCGATCACCTGATGAGGGTAAAAGAAGGAGAGAGAAGAAAAATAAATACATAAAACATTTTACCAAAACGGAAAAAAATTTGGTTAACAACATTCATGTGTGTTTGAAGGTCATTTTACCTAAAGAAAGTATTCTCTCTCACCCTCTTTCTCTCATTCATTACACGAACTGGACAATTAGTGTGATGAATGTACAGCCAATACACCATTAATCTTTGTGAAATCCAGAACTAATACAAAGAAATACATAATATTTACCACTGTACTTTATTATCTCTTTCCCTTTTGCTTTTTTAGCTTTTGACCACTGACCCCTACTTTACCCCGTAGACCAATATATATATATATATATATATATATATATATATATATATATATATATATATATACAGTAATGTGCAAAAGTTTTAGGCAGCAGTGAATTCTTAAAAGTTAGAAAAAAAATCTATATATAAAAATATGAATGTTAATTAATAAAAAAAAAGTATAAAATACTAAGTGAGGGAAAAGCAAATCTGTATCAAATCAACATTTGGTGTGACAACCCTACGCCTTCAACAGCATCCCCTGCCTAAAACTGATGCACAGTACTGTATACTGTATATAGAAAGCCCTCCCCCTTCCTCTCCTCCCCCTTCCTATATATATATCTATATTTATCCCCTCCCCCTTGCTCCCCCTCTCACCAGTGACTCCCCCTTTGTTCCTTGTGTAACCCTGGCTATTTGCCCCGGCCGGGTACAACCCATAAGGGCTGATGATACAGAATTCTCCATCCTCCATTAACTCAGAAATCACTAACCACACTTCCCCTTGCACTCCCTGCGTCTCTCTCTCTCTCTCTCTCTCTCTCTGTCTATCCCTCCATCCCCTCTCACCCTCTCCTCGCTATCTGTGGCTCCGTTCGTCCAACCTCTCCTTTGTCCAGACTAGACACTCTGTCTCTCAAACGTTCTCCTCCACTTCCTGGCCAGTCTGTTCATACATGCGAATGGTCACTGTGTTTACTTACAAATAATAAGTTATTTTCTAAGTCTTAATATTTGTATTTTTTTATTCCATATGATGTAACGGATGCAAATATCAAAGATAGTTTGATTAGCTTCAGCACTTGATCAATTATAATTTGATTATAGCGGGGACAAATAGAGCTTCAAATCTAACTTTTCTTTACTGGGTGATGATACAAATAACAGTACTGCATGTGATATTTCTGACAGCAGCTGTGGTAGCTTTTTGTCCATCCCAGTTCAGTTATAACACTACCCAGAAGTTAATCCTGCACCCTCTTCACCAAAAGATAATATCCTCAGGATTAGGTACTAATTATCAGAGAGTCAAGTCAGGAATCATGTCTAAGGCAATGTTGCATGGCAGAGTTGTTTATCATTTCAAACCATTACAAACCCTCATGGGTAAGTGGCCACGCTAATCCTTTGCCCCATGTTAGTGTGGTTTAACACACAGGCCGGTGAACGCGTGAGTGTGTGTAACGGTGTGTTGCCAAGTCACCATCCATCAGCTTGTACATATATTGGATTTAAGTAAATATGGGTTATATGTGCATTAAGTCAGGTCTCAATAGGGGAAGGGAGCGGGTTATTAAAGGAACAGTTCAAATAAAACATTTTAAATTCTGTAAAAACAAACTTTGGTTAAAAGGTTTTACTTGTGAATATTTTAATAAATGTTGTCTAAAAGGCTCTGCCCAGTAATCAATTATCTTTACATTATTTTAACTAAAACATTTCAGATAGCACTAGCCAGTATGAAATAACTACCGCAACTAAAAGGAGACAAATTGTGTGGCAATAAGTGCGACCTCATCTTTAATGTACATACACAGCCCACATAAATACCAACATCACCATAATCAGTGTGTGTGTGTGCCGCTGTCTTGCGAGTAAAAACAAAACGTACCTGTGGCACTTCACTTTGCCAGACAAAATGTCTCAATTCCCCCTCAGAGAACATACGGACATAACGTCATTTCGAATCAAACCAGTAAAAAAAAAATCAACATAAGCATCTAAACGAGTAGACCCCAAAAGACAACCAGTTGGATTAACTAGATTGCTGTCCCAATAACTCTCCGTTGCGTGTAGTTCCTCACCGGTGGCCTTGAGAGTTGTCTCTCTCTGATGAACCGGTCTGTGATGCCTCACTGGACCATCTATGTCGCGTCCGCCCGTCTGTCCAAGGTAGTGTGTGTGTGTGTATGTGTGTGTGTTCCTCACAGCTCCCCCCTCTTCCTCTTCTCTATAGTGCTGAGCTGGTCGTTTTGGCAGCACAAACTCTGACCAACCTGGAGAGGCACACTTGCAACAGAGAAGACGCATGCACACACACGCACACACATACACACACACTAAACAGAGAAGACACACACACTAAACAGAGAAGACACACACACAAAACAGAGAAGAGACGCACAGACACAAAAACATAAACAAAGACGACACACACACTAAACAGAGAAAACCCATGAGGGAAAGTTGTCAAAAGACATTTACTAAAACTCTTCTCATGTCCTGTGTAATGAGCACACTATAACGTGGCACTATTTTGCCTGATGCACACACACACTCTCAGATCAGTGCATAGATGAAAAAGTGCGTTATAGATGTAGTTTTACACACATATCACTGAAGTACTCGTACATACAACATAACACATCAAAGACCCATAATACAAACCAGAACCAATAGACGTAATTGAAAGTCAGTTTATTCAAAGTGTTCCCCAACAATAACATTAAAAACAGTTGGCCTATAGGACGCACCCACAGCCTCAACCTGGGTTAGTACAAATGTCCAGGTTTTCATAAAAACACAAATAAACGGAATCAAAATTCCCTTCACTGAGTCCCCATTCCTTCTCTGGGCGAGGTGGAACTCAGTTGGTTTGTTAACTTCATGTTGTTGCTTAAAGGGATACGCTAAACGCCACACCTTTTTAAGGTACAGCAACCAAAAGTACATTAATCATTTTAGGGGGAACTATCCCCTTCACTAGGCGGGTCAAGTTGAGGAAATCACGCCAACCGCACGGCAAAGGTCGCCGGCGTAAAGGAAACTCCACACACAGCTTACAATCCCCTCGGTGTAACCGCAGAATCATTCCAAGGCGTCTGGCGCCGACATGCGAGATGAGCGTGCAGCGGCGCACCTTCAGAGGCCGCAGGCTACGACCTGCTGCCGTTTAAAAAGAGGTCGTGTGGTGGCAACAGCGTTCCGGCCCCCGGCGCGAGCGGGACTGGACGGGGGTGCCTGTGGTGTGAGAACCCCACATGGTTGTTGTCACTGCAAGGCAGCATAATACGGGCCCGACGTTGCTCTTCAACGGCTGGGCCCTCAAGTCTCAGGCTGTGTGTTAGCTAAAAATCTAATCAAAAAAGTACATTCGAAATGGTTGGATTGAGTCGGGAGGTGTGTTTGATTTAACGTGCCGTGCTCAATCAGCCTGAGAAGTGAAAAGTGAGACCATTCACTCGTAAAGACGCCAAGTCGAATCAAGCGCACCTCTTGAGTTTGAAGCTTTGCACCTGATCGAACTCCTGTAACATGGTAAGCTAGTGTTTACTAAACCGGTGTGGAACAAATAAATGATTGTATTAGAGGTGTTTCTCACATCTCACACTGAAATTATTCTAAGGACTTGAGTCTGATACACAAGGCCTGCTCCCCACAAGGCAGACGGCGTTTTCTTTACAAACAACGATTGGCTACAAAAACGTTCATACATTAAAACATGCTGCAAAAAAAAAAGATTATAATAATAAAGTAATGTTCCCAGTAAAGATTTGATTAAAAAAGAAAATCTATACACTTCAAAAAAGTGAATGACAACAGAGATAGTTTGCTTCGTTGGCAGCGTTAGCAGCAGCTTAGTAAGAATCCCTTATACACGCCAGTTTGATCCCCAGAAAAAATCACTACACGCTAAAAAAACCTAAACAGAGAGACGTACAAAAGTCCCTCACGGAAAACATAAATATGCCAAGGACACGGACAAAGCGCTGTGCAACTGGAACCCCAAACAGTCTTTAAGTGAAGCCTCCTTTGCGCAGGGATTCGTCGTGAGGCGAGCAGCGGCGAGTGGTCCAATTCAGGCTTCCGTAAACGAGTGTGACATGGATTTCTCTACGGCGTCGCCACAAACCGCGGCGACGTCGCACGTGGTCAACTGTGAAGTCCTGGGAATTGACAGTGACATCACATGGTTTCTGCCGCGAGGCTATTATGACGGCCTTTCCAGAGTGCTGGTGGTGTTGGCAGTGGAGGCGGCGGCGGTGGTGGCGGCGGTGATGAGGGCGTCGATGACGTCAGAGTGATGTCAGATCCTGTACCTCCAGCAGCATGGCGTCCTGCTCCGTCCTCAGCTGGTCTCGGGTCAGAAGACGGCCCACCAGGTCTGAGCTGAGGTCTGGTGACACCACGCAAAAACACACACAGACACAAAAAGATAGTTGCTTTTTTACATTTTATTTTGTTAAGAGTGTTCTGATTATTTCCATTGCATCTCATGAAGCTCTTTTGCAGAGAAAGAAACACAACTATATACAGTCTCAAAACGCCTCACAAAGATGATCCTTTATTATTCATGCCCGATTATTTATCTTTTGGTAAAAGCCCATCTGTAAAGTATCATGGTCTCCACCCAGCTACACAGTGTGTGTGTGTGTGTGTGTGTGTGTGTGTGTGTGTGTGTGTGTGTGTGTTTCCTGACCTTGTATCTCCTGGCTGAGGCAGTTCCTGAGGGCTGTCAGCTCTTTGAGGCTGTGGCTCTGCAGGTCACTCTGCTCCAGCCTCCTCCGCTTCACACCGCAGTCCTTACTCACTGGGCTCTGAGACCAGAGCAGGGGGAGGAGGGGAGAGGTGGAGGAGCAAATGAGAGGTGGAGGGCAGGAGGTGGAGGAAAAGAGAGGAGGAGCAAAGAAGAGGTGGAGGAGCAAAGGAGAGGTGGAGGAGCAAAGGAGAGATGGAGGAGAGGAGAGGTGGAGGGCAGGAAGAGACGGAGGTGGAGGAGAGCGAGACAGGGGCGGGAAAGGAGATAGGAAAAGTTTGACACGGTCCGCTCCAACACACACACCACTTTACCCCTGTTCCTCCATCCATCCACACTTACTTTCTACCTCTTCATACTACTTCTACTTTTTTTTTTGTTTTCTCCTCTTACCACTTTTTTCTGTTCACTCCTCAGCTTGTTGCGGAGGGACCGGAGAGCCGCCCTGACTCCAGTGGGTTTCTTCTTGTCCGCCGTGGCGGGGGGCTGAGACTGCTGCTGTTGCTGGGGAACCTGCACTATACTCCGCTTAGCCGCCATCTTGGAATTCTGGATAACCCATCATAAAAACAAAACGTAGACTGATTCTGTTTGGAGTATTGAGACAGATCAAAAAAGGTTAAAGAAGAGTTGTTTGACATTTACTTCTGTTATGGGGAGAAATACTACAAGCTAAATGGAAGGGGTCGATGCCTGAAATATGAAAGCCGTGTGAAAGCTACAGATTAAATACAATTATTAAAAACCTGAAAGAAAAACTGTCAATTAGAGAACCTCAGAACTTACCTTATTCTTCATCAGCTCTTCTTCTTCGTCACTCTCGCTGTCGTTGATGAAGCAGAGCTGAAGATTTGTTTGACTGGGGTAGAAAAAATAACACAGCAAGTGTAAGTAAACTGCCATCCAGAAAATGATTCTTTCAACAGTTTGACCGAATGAAAAACAACGTGTCCACAGAATCCAGAATATAATCAACACAGCCAAAAGAGACACGAAAACGTAAAACGTTTTTTAATCTACCAGCTAGTACTTAATCCCCAGTCTTTCTATATCAAACCTAACGCAGAGCTAAAGAGGAGTCTCTCCCTTTGGGACGAGTCTGCTCATGTCTCCAAGCGTGCTTCCAAAAGCCACGTTTTCTTTCTCACCGCGAGGTCAGCGCCGTCAAGCGGCTGTTGCAGTCGTCCTCCTCGTCCTCCCAGCTCTCCTTCCTCCTCCCTCGCTCCCGCTCCTCCATCCGGCCCGCCAGCCCTCTCCCTCGCTCCGTGGGAAGGACACTCTGTGGCATGAGCTAACGGAACACGACGCATCAGAACAGAACGCGACGTTTACGACCTCATAGGACAACACACAACCGTCACCAGATTCAACAGACTGAATGCTAATCATATATATTATTTCCAATACATAAATGGGTCTGTACTGTTCAAAATAGTCTAATAGACACAAGATAAAACGTGTGCTGCTGACAAACAATGTTACGACCTAATAAGACAACACACAACCTTAACAAGATTCAACAGACTGAATGCTGATCATATATATTATTTCCAAGACATTAATGGGTCTGTACTGTTCAAAATAGATACGAGTCTTGTTGCATGACAAGAATGCAATAGCAATGTGTCAGTTATGCCTCGATATATTGCAAACATAGTAAAGCAAACTAAGGCTATCAGTGAAGCTTTAGTCGATTCATGCTTTGTTAACGTGGAGCATCAGTGACACGATATATTGTCTGTGAATATATTAGCGAGCGATTGTCTTCTGTGTGATCCTGTGTTTGTAATGTTTTCATGACTCGCTTTGCAATTTTTATTTTCTCTTATTATTTTATTTCTTGTTTCTTGTCTCTTAGCAATTGTATTAGTTTTTGTTTCTTTTAATGGTCTTTAGTTCTTTTCCTTGTATGTTTCTGCTTGCCTTGCGTAAAGCACATTGAATTGCCTCTGGGTATGAAATGTGCTATACAAATAAAATGTACTGATTGATACAATTTATAGTGAATGTCTGTGTTTTCCTGCATAGGCAACTTTTAGTCAGGCCCTTTGTTAAACGCGTGCAGTAAACAGGCTAACCACAGACTCAAACCTATTTATATGTGCCACCAAGCGACCATGCTATTGTGTTGAACTGTAATCCTGTCCACTGACACCTGTTGGCCTTCTCTCCCTAAGTGGTCAGCCTTCAACTCTGACCTCTCACCTCAGCCTTCAAACTCTGACCTCTCACCTTTGCCTTCTCTTTCCTCTCCTCCTCTTGCTTCTCCAGCTCGGCGATGCGTAAGCTCAGCGCCTCCCAGTGCATGATGGGAAGGCCCAGGTCATCCTCGCCGTAGCCCTCCTGCCACACGAGGGCCGCTCCCTCTGCATCTTCTTCCTCCTCCTCCTCCTCTTCATCTTCCTCCTCCTCATAATAGTCCACTTCATCGCTTTCCCTTCCCTCTTCGGCCTCGTCGCTCTCTTTCTCCTCTCCCCGCTCCCTCTCTCGCTCCTTCTCTCCCTCCATCTCCCTTTTCAAGATGGAAGACTCCCAGGAAGGGCCCGCTCAGGAAGAGAGTATATCTGTTCCGGTGACAAGTTATATTGTTCACAATAACATTTCAACAAATTCAGCCAAGTCTTAAACATGGTGAATGTACAGTTTCAAACAATAGAAAAAGTTACTTTGTAGCCAGTTACATAACTAAACGATAATCACATGATCATTATTAATGTTCAAATCCCCTGGGATTTAAGGGACTGACACAAAGTCAATCAGCCTTAGGGAAGAACTGGTGTTTCAAAATATTTGGTGTCATGCTAGACTAAGAAAAATGGATGAGAATGTTGCAAGTGTTTGCGTCATCTAAAACGTATGGCCTTGCAAATTTTTTGGGGGGTTTCTTTAAGACGTTTTGCAATACAAAATCACGTCAATTGATAACAATTGATATGCAGAATTGAGAAAAAAACTTCAAAAGGCAAACATTAAAAATTCACCTAGAACGCCAGTACGACACTATAAATACAGCTTTGAATAACATTGTTGATTAACTACAATTCCCCGTCAATTTTACTTACCGAGTTCTCCGATTGAAAAATATCAGTTTCTTTCGCTATCACAATAGCAAAGTAGAGACTTTCCACATAACGTTTAATTCATTGACCAACTCTAGCGCCTAGTTATTCTCCTTCCTTTTCTCCCTCCTTCTTCCTTTCCACCCTTTTTTCATTCCCCGTGTTAACTTTTGGACTGTATAAAAAAATAGACCAGCCACAGTTTTCTAAAGTAGGCTACCTTGTTAAATAAGTATAAGTTGCAGAGCGTGGGCAAAAGTAGCTTCAGGAGCGAGCGCTTGGCGGTTTGCTAGGCTATGATCAGTAGAAAATCCATTCGTTCTCAGGCAGGCCAAACAATCGAACAAAAGGCCGAAAAACTTGAGGAATTTCACGCCTTTTCGTCAGAGTGGATAGGGCAAGGGTAGCCTTCGGAGGGGAGGAGGAAAATACGACTAGAGAACGAGTACCAAGTAACGAACTTTTTCAGGTGTCCAATTTCAGTACTTTCCGTTTACTGTTAAAATCCAAGTAGATTAATAGAAAAATATTAAGTTGGTAGAAGTATAGTCTTATGATTGATAGTGAAATGATCGCTGTAGTAAACACGCTTTATTCACATTAGCCTATATAAACGAGGTTCGTCAACGAAGTACGTTTCCCTTTGTTATTCTGGTATTAAGTCACATGCCAGCATGTCTTTACAGGCCGGTGATATACGGCTCTAGTGTGAAGAACTCTAAACAGGGAACATTCTCAGTCACTGCAGGCTTAGTATGGGCACTAGAAAAGCAAAACGCTTCTTAGTTTTTCAGTGTGTCCTGCATGGTCAAATGTAATGGGCCTAACTTAAGGCGCTGTGTCCAGGCCTTAACTGTAACCCGAAAGACTAGATTGTCCTCTATCACTTCCTCCTTGTCCGAGGTGAATTCCTTCAAGACTATTTGAATGGAAGAATATACAATGTCCCAAGTGCTTGATGTCACGTAATATGATTACGCATAGAAGACCATTATGAAAAGGCCTTTTAAGTCCCCTGGATTAGTTAGATGTCACTATGTCATTCTAGTGGAGATGATTAATGGTGTTGACTGGAAGCAAAGTGACACAGTGTGTGTGTGTGTGTGTGTGTGTGGCCTCTATTTTTATGACCCACATGGCACCACCCAGGGACACAGAAACGCATGAGGAACCAATCAAATAAATGACCTACTATTATTGTACCTTCTACAGCACTAGCTCTCTGACAGTTTGGTCCTTAAATTCATTGGTAGGATTGTATAGAATCTGTTCAAAACTGTTAGAAAGAAATAGGCCTACGTTAGGCCACAGATTTTTTTTTTCCTGTTTGTTTTTGTTCCTGCCACGCTTCTGGTCCGTTCTATGGGCTTACAGCGCCTTCTAGTGGAATTATATCAAACTGCAACTTCTAGCGCCATACAGAAGTGTATATGTATGTATGTATGTATGCTACAGTGTATATTCAAATGAGCAAGCGAGTACGATATTTCACGTGTACCTGTACAGCAGTGGGCTAACATTAAAATGAACCATGTTTTATTTTTCAGCACACAACTGCAGCCTTACGCTGTATGGCCACTATAGAAAAACTTTACTGGAGCAGTTCAAACCTAAATGCCTCACTAAATGACACAACGGCACTTGGAAGGGAACTATACCCAGGGTCTCGAACACTTAGGAGCCTGTGCCAGCACTATTATTGTCTGCACACTCAGTGATACTTGACTCAGGTGTGTGTGTGTGTGAGAGAGAGAGAGAAACTAACATCTCTGTGGCTCCAAGGCAGACATAGGCTACCGTATACGGCGTTATGTAATTCTGTAGATTCTGATCGACACTCAACAAATTGACGAGTCAGAGGACGGTTAAGCAGCAAGGTGTTTTTATTTCGTTTGCGAGTTGTCAAAGCTGGCATTCATGGATATACACACATACGCTACAGATGCCTGGAGAGTTAAAGTACTAGCGACCGTAACACATGGTGCATGTAGTGGTGCAGAATACTGTCCGAACAGAACCAAAAAAACGAAAACAAACAAACATTATAAATAAAGAAAAAAATGATATATATAAATAAATATGGCACTCTTTTTAATTCATATAATATTGCTTTGTCGCAAACCTATTCAGTAGTTGCAATACTAACACCATCATCCTCATCCTATATATTTTGATTGTATTTATATATCAAATATATTTAGTTATCACTGTATTATATTATTGCTAAAACATCAACTGTAATCTCAAAGCTCTAATAATACAGCTTTTTTTAGATGACCATAATTGTATGAATACAGAACAGGGTAGCTATATTGTTTTATACAGAAAAAATAACAGTCAACATTTGGAGTGGGTGGATTCTTAGGGACATGCACAAAGGGATTTCATTGAAGAAGAGGGGGTTAAGCAGGCCCTCTTATTGGACAAGAAGTGCTTGAGCAGCTGTCACTCATCTTTCAGTTCTCTCACCCAACCATACACACATGCACTCTTATTTCAGTCAAACAAAGTATCTAAATAATTACAGATAGTCTTTCACTTTTTTTTCAGTTATGTTCGATATAAGGTCATTTTCTAAATTTTATTTTCTCTTTTATTTTTTTACTCATCTTAAAGCTAGACTACTCTACTCCAGTCATAAATAGGAGCTTACATGCCTGATACAGATGAACCAATAGTAACACACACTGAAAAACCCACTGACCAATCACAAAGGTGATCCGGATCCCTTCCAGTGTTGACACAAGTTCAAATAAATATGACATCACAAAGACAGACATTAGCAACAGACAGTAGACACACACAGAGACAAAATGGAAACACGCTTAGGGAGGTAGTCACACATACCCACACACACAGCTTAGTGGATGGACATAGCAGCCAGACTCAATGGTCAGAACACAACAGTACACACACGCACACAAACACACACGCTTCCAACAGTCCCAGCAGACTGACCTGGTGGGAGGGTTTGATCGTAACCATTAAAAGCATGGAAAATTATTTCAAAATAAAAGACCGGAAAACACCACACATGATATTCACTGTCGTACCAATAATTAACAAAATGTCTTTTGATGGATAACCACATTAAGTTGATGAATGGCCCAAGTACGGACCGGAGTACAGCACATAACCCTGTTATCTATTCTCCTCTCCTCCCTCCATGTCTTTCTCTCCTCCCCTCCCTTCACCTCCATCCCCCTCTCCCCCACCACCCATGTCTCCTTCGGTCTCTCATCTCTACCTCTCAGTAATCTCCCTTTTCTCATCCCTCTCTCCCTACCTCCTTCGTTCCACCTTATCCTCGTCAGTCCATCTTCCCTTTTACCTCCCGCGTGCTAATCCCCCTCTCTATCCCCCAAACGCCCGTCCCCTCCAACCTTATCTGTCCCCTCTCATCCTCTCTTTGCCCTTCGTCCCCGTCACCATCCCCTGGCCTCTATCGCTCCGTCCATCCATCCCTCCCTCTCTACTTCCCTCCATCCACCACTTCCCTCCATCCCTCCCTCCCTCTCTCTCTGCCTCCCTCCCTCCATCCATCCATCCCACCCTCCCTCCCTCCCTCCTCCTGCTCGGCTGACACAGCGGCCTGTCACAGGCACAGGAGCTGCTGAGTGAATTACTACGCCTCCATTAGCCTAACGAGAACGCCTGTCCTTAGGGAGACGGCGGGCTGGAAGGGGGGGGGGGTTCTAGGAAAGAAGAGGGAGCGATTGGAAGAGAATGAAAGAGAGAGAGAGAGAAAAGAGGGAGTGATTGTTGGACGAGAGACAGACAGAATGAAAGAGAGAGAACGAGAGAGGGGTGAGTAACAGCGGACGGGTGGAGGTTGGGGTTCTAGGAAAAAAGAGCGAGCGATTGGAAGATGGACAGAATGAAAGAGAGAGGGGGGGTGAGTAACAGAGGGCATGGGTGAGGGACGGGATGGACAGAAGAAGGGGAGGAGAGACGAAGGAAGAAGGAGATTGGATGGGGAGAGATGGAGAGAAGCAGCAAAGGAGGAGAGGTGAACGAACAGAAGGACACAAAGACGGAAAGAAAGGTGGAAGACGAAGAGAGAAGGGGGGAGTTTTCAGGGTGGAGACATCATTGCTGACACACACACACACACACACACACACAAAATAAAAATGCAACACGTCACACTCGCTGCAGTGAGAGCGTGAATACAGTACGACAAGTGATCGGTTGCACCTACACATTACATAGAGAACATACAGATATATGTATGCATCAATATATCTATGTTCAAGAGTGGTTGAGGTTACATAGATCTGTACACAAACGCACCCCCGTACACAGTAGTCTGGACTGAAAGACAGTGATCATGCAGAGAGAGAGAGGACCGATACCCGTGCAGAGCTATTCCATTAAGTAACATTTATACGAAACATGAACACACACACACACACACACACACGAACACACACACACTCATAGTCAGTGCAGTTTTTTTCGCTAGCACATAGTGAAACATATGGCTCCTCATTCCTTTATCTGATAAGTGGTACACACGCACACGCGCACGCACACACACACACACACACACACACAGGGATAGATGAACGGGGTTTGCACCCAAGCGGACACACAGTATTCCACCGAACGGACGAGACACGACAACAGTCAGACAAGAGAGACAGAACGGGAAGGGCACGACAGAGTAAGACGGCCTGACAGGAAAGTATCTGTTTTGACAGTGTAGTACACAGGATGTATGAGACACGTCGGGACAAACTGCTAGCTAGTGGAATAGTGGTCGTCCATTTTGACCCAGACTGGAAACGGATTGAAGTGAGCGACGGTGAAATAGAAAACGGAGAAAAAAAACGGAAAAGAGGGATGAGACGTGAACGATGGCATCCTCAATCTGTCGATCATCCTAGTTGTCAATCGTCCTCCGACACACACACACACACACACACACACACACACACACACACACACACACACACACTCACACACTCACTCGCACAGTCTCAGAGGTAATTTTCGCACCCGTAACACATAAAGAACACCTTTGTCCACCGGATTTGATGACTGTCTGAAGCACTGAAATAAAAAAATTAAATACTTAAAAGAGGGGAACAGAAACCGTCACAACGACACATAAAGTACGCAGAGAGAGAGGGGGGGGGGGGGGGCGTAGGAGAAGGTGGGTCGTGACAAACAACATCCAATGGGGGAGGTTCCGTTTTTGTGTGATCGTCCGGTTTCTATGGTCAATCCCTTCATCCTCCTCCTCCCTTTATTCTCTCCCTCTGTTTTTTCCCTCCCTCTACTCTCCTTTCTTTCTCTCCATCCCTTCCTCTCTCTCTCTCTCTCTATCTCTCTCCCTCCATCGCTCCCTCGCCGCGGGCCCTAGAGGTCGGTGCAGCGCTCCTGCTTGCTGTAGTGGTCGAACTGGCTCTTCCAGTGCATCATGTAGGAGCTCCAGCGGTGGAACTCCACCTTCCACTGGCGCTCCGCCTCGTCTATGTTGTCTGCGGAGAGAGGGGGAGGAGAGAGAAGAGAGGGGGGAGGAGAAGAGAGAAGGGGAGGAGAGAGGGGGGAGGAGAGAGGAGAGAGTGGGAGGGGAGGGAAAGAGAGGGGGGGGAGCAGAGGAGAGAGAGGGGGAGGAGAGGAAAAAGGGGGAGCAGGAGAGGAGAGAGAGGGGAGGAGAGGAGAGAGAGGGGGAGGGAGGGCAAAGGGGGAGGGCAGGAGAGAGAGAGAGAAACAGAGTCACGTTAAAGTCAGGTACAAGGTACGGTACAACCCCTTGCTGAATATCAGCTGAAGACAATACTAGGGGTCAACTTGGGGTCAACACACACACTACCAAATGAATAATCGCACACAGGTGCTAAAAAACATACATGCACACATTCCCAGGCAAAAAGAAACTCTTTAAGACAAGTCACACACACAATCGACATCTCTTTGTTTATCTGTAAGTCTCGTCAGCGTTCAAAGGTCGAGGCCGCGACGCAGCGTTTTCCCACCGACCCCGTTGGTCCGGGCCAACGTAAGAGCCAGCGTAGCCAGCGTAGCCAGCGTAGCCAGCGTGTGTTTGCTTACAGAGCTACGCTTTGGAGATAGAGGAGGATTAGGCATTTCCCCTTACAGTGCCGGACCAGTGGCTATAATGACACTGGGAGCTGAGGGGAGGAGGAGGAAGAGGGGGGTGGGAGGGGTCTTTGATAGTGAAGGCTTCAGGGAAAAGAGATGGAAGGAGGTACCAAATGAGTACGGTCGGAAGTCCAGGCACTGGACAACATGAGAGAAATGTAATACAAATAAAAGAACAGTTTTTTGGATACACTTACACTGTAGTAAACATGCTGCAGAACATAGAGTTCCTAAGAGCTCGGAATGCCAAAAACGATAGAAGGGAGCGAGAGGAAAGACTTCGGCTAAATAAGGAGAGGGCCAAACCACGAGGGGCACCGATGTGACACGGAAAAGCCCAGAGTCCCTGTCCTTCCCTTCACCTTTGAAGGGCCTCCCCGTGAATCCCCCGGAACACAGGAATAGATTCCGGAGCAATCCGGACATTCTATGACATCATTGTCCTTTTCTTTTTAAACCTGAGGTAGCGGGGCTACGGAGGTAAGGCCACGTGCTGGATGGCTGGCCTGTGTGTGTGTGTGTGTGTGTGTGTGTTGGAACGGGCTCGGTTTGCATTACTAACCATGCACACCTTTCCAACACAAACACTCCTCCCCTTTTAATTCCCCTCTCTCTCTCTCTCTCTCTCTCTCTCTCTCTCTCTCTCTCTCTCTCTCTCTCTCTCTCTCTCTCTCTCTCTCTCTCTCTCTCTCTCTCTCTCTCTCTCTCTCTCTCTCTCTCTCTCTCTCTCTCTCTCTCTCTCTCTCTCTCTCTCTCTCTCTCTCTCTCTCTCTCTCTTCCTGCTCTAGTCTTTTTATAGTCTCATGAAGGGACATCTATGCCACCCTCTTTCTTTTAGACAGTAATCCCCCCCCCACACACACACATAAACCCCCCCACAAAATTCCATAATCACAAATATAGCAAAATCCCCACGTCATCCACGTGTTCACATGTGTGTCCCATGTGTGTGTTCCACGTGTGTGTGTATTCCACGTGTGTGTGTGTGTGTGTGTGTGTGTGTGTGTGACTCCGTGCAGGGTGTTTACCGGTGACGTTGAGCAGGCGGGGCAGGAAGCGGTTCCAGAAGGCACAGAACTGGTTCCTCAGGCCCCGGTGGACCTTCATGGGCTCCGTGTTCAGGCTCACCAGCTTCTGCTCGGCCAGGCTGAACGCCGGCCAGCGCCTCCGGCTCTCCACGCTGCCGTCGTGGTTCATGTTGGGGTTACTGGGGTCGGAGAGAGAGAGGAGGGGAGGGACGGAGGGGGAGAGAGAGGAGGGGGGGTGAGAGTGAGGGGGAGAGGGGGGATATATATATATATATATATAAAGAGAGAGAGAGAGAGAGAGAGAGAGAGAGAGAGAGAGAGAGAGAGAGAGAGAGAGAGAGAGAGAGAGAGAGAAAGAGGAGTTAGAATACTTCTCTCTTTCTTTTTCTACACTCCCCCTATCTCCAACACGCTGTCGGTCAGGCCGGCCCCGTATCCCCTCCCTCCCCTCCCTCCTCTTCTTCCTCCTCCCTCCTCTTCCTCACCCGCTGCGGGCGAAGTTGGCCCAGTATCTCATCATGCGGCGGCTGAGCTTCTCCTCTTCGGCGGTGTAGTTGAGCCTCCTCTCCAGCGGCAGGCCGAAGGCGAACTCGATCTCGTAGCCGTGGATTACGCCCATCCACTCGGGCCAGGCCAGGTTGGAGGCGCGCTGGTCAAACAGGTACATGTACACCCCACCTGAACCATGGGGGGAGGGAGGGGGAGACCATGGGAGGGAGGGGGAGGGGGTAGAGGCGAGGGGAAGTTTAGGAATTACTGGAGACATCGTTTGATCTCTTGTTACTATTTCGACTTGGTTCGCTTTTGTCGATCACGACAATGTTATCGCGTGATTGCAACTATTTACTACCTTAATTTAACGTATTTAATTTTTACTTTTCGGTTTGAAAAATTATATTTATATTCTCTTTGTCATATTTTTCGCCATAATACACTGCCAGAAAGTCACACTAGACAAAAGAAGGTCCGTTCTCTACCCTGGTTTCAGTTATATTACTCCCACTCAAGTTATTATTCAAAACAGCATATGACAACCAAGTAGAACTGGAGGAGAAAACAGTGAGAGGTGAAGTAAACAGAGATAACAAGACAACAACAACAACAACAACAAAACCTTTTTCCCGACACCTCCCCCCAACCCCCCCCCCCCCCCCCCGATCCACACACCCCCACCCCCTCCAACCCCCCGCCCCCCTCCACCCCTCCACCCCCTCTTCCCGTGCGAGACCCACCCCCGTTGTTCTGCGGGCCCCCGCTGGTGGCGGCGGGGCTGTTGTGCTGGGCGTAGGTCAGGGCGAAGTGGGCCAGCGGGCAGATGACGTTGTGGTCGCCCACGATGTCGTCCATGGCCTCGCGGTTCTTCAGGCCGTTGTCCTCGTCCATCCAGTCGGTGTACTGCAGCACCACCGCCTCCAGGCCGATCTCGTTGGCGTGGGGGACGCTCATCTTCACGCCTGGTGGAGGGGGGTGGGGGTGGGCATGTCATTCAGGAATACATATGAGATATATATAAGTGTGTCCAAACTTTTGACTGATACTGTGTATATACAGTATATATTTATATTAAAAAACACTTGAGGGAATATGTGGGGGGGGGGGGGGGGCACGTCATTCAGGAGATTAAAAAAGAAAACACGATTCAATCCAAACACTTCAAGGAAATACAAGTGGTCTCCGGTTCCTTACTCGACTTCCCATTGGCTACAATCCAGGAAGCAAACAGGAAGTGAGCCCGTACCTTCCAGGAAGTTCTCTCGGGAGATGAGGCTCTCGTTGTCCTTGCTGAACCCGGGCGAGCCGTAGAGCAAGAAGTATGACCCCTCGTCCTGGTTGACCCCCAGCATGATTTGGGTGTCCTTGTAGTTGCCCGAGCTGAGCATGGCCTCGGGCGTGTCGGGAAGGACCACGCCGTCGACGACTGGGACGAAGGAGAAACGGAAGAGGGCGGCCCACGGCATCACCTAGGCAACGAGGGGAATAGCACAGTGGAGGAAAAATCAATAGTTTGTTGAGGTTCTGTCTCCTTCTGGTTAGAACGTGAGAAAGTCAGGCGGACATCGTGGCCGTACCTGCCACTCCTGGTCGATGAGCTCCTGAGGCGGCTTGTTGCGGAGGCAGTCCACCAGCTCCGTGTCGTTGCCCCACTGGCAGCCCACCAGCTTGCCCAGGAGGGTGGCTCGTCGGCGGGCCTCGGCGGGCGTGACGGTGGCCCAGGGGCAGTTGGGCACGCCACTCTGGAGGATGGCCCGGGTGAACATGTGTCGGCTGTCGGGGGAGAGGAGGTGCATGCCCACCGAGGCGCCGCCCGCGCTCTCCCCGAAGATGGTCACCTTTTGTGTGGAGAGAGAGAGAGAGAGAGAGAGAGAGAGGGAGAGAGAGAGATCGTAAATCATGCGAGACTGGTGTGGTCGTGTCCATACGGTATTAATCTTAAAAGGGTTATTTTAGATTATTACTTGTTTGGGATCCCTTCCTGTTTAGTGGTTCCTACCTGCTTGGGGTCCCTTCCTGTTTAGTGGTTCCTACCTGCTTGGGGTCCCTTCCTGTTTAGTGGTTCCTACCTGCTTGGGGTCCCTTCCTGTTTAGTGGTTCCTACCTGCTTGGGGTCCCTTCCTGTTTAGTAGTTCCTACCTGATTGGGATCCCTACCTGTTTAGTGGTTCCTACCTGATTGGGGTCCCATCCTGTTTAGTGGTTCCTACCTGATTGGGGTCCCTTCCTGTTTAGTGGTTCCTACCTGATTGGGGTCCCCACCTGTTTAGTGGTTCCTACCTGTTTGGGGTCCCTACCTGATTGGGGTTCCCTACCTGATTAGTGGTTCCTACACGATTGTGTGTTCCCTACCTGTTTGAGGTTCCTACTCGTTAGGGGTTCCTACTTGTTTGGGGTTCCCCCCGAAGGCGTGGATGTTATCCTGGACCCACTGCAGCGCCATCCTCTGGTCCAGCAGGCCCACGTTGCCCGGCGCCTCAGAGCTCCCGTGCAGAGCCAGGAAGCCGAAGGCGCCGATGCGGTAGTTCATGGAGACCACGATGACCGTCTCGCTGTGGGCCAGGTACCGGCCGTCGTACACGTCCAGGGAGGAGGAGCCGCTGTAGAAACCTGGAGGGAGGGAGAGGAGGGAGGGAGGGAGGGAGGGAGGGAGAGGAGGGAAGGAGAGAGGGAGAGGAGGGGGAGAGGAGGGAGGGAGGGGGAGGAGGGAAAGGAGGGGATAGGGTGGTGAAAACAGAGTGTGTAGAGGTGTGGGGGGGATAGGTGAGGAAAGAGGGTGATAGGGAGGGGGGGGTATGGGAATGGAGATAGTGGAGGGGGGGGTAAATAGGGAGGCAGGGAAGCAGGTTGAGATAGGGAGGGAAGAATAGAGAGGGGATGGGTGGAGAGGTGGGGGGGGATTGAGGGGGGGGGGGGTTCAGACAGATAGGAGGTATAGGTAAAGAGGAGGGATGAAGTTAGGGGGGAGGAAGGCAGTGGGTGAATCCGTTAGGGATGGAGGGATTGAAATAAGGAGGAATGGAAGTGAGGAGGTTGGGTGGAGAAGGAGAGGAGAGAGAGAAGAGCGTTGTCATTACTGCTCGGTCAAAGCAGAACAAAATTACTATAGTAGTATGCTTTACTAGTACTAAGTACTATAGTAGTATGCTTTACTAGTACTAAGTACTATAGTAGGAGGATTTACTAGTACTAAACACTATAGCAGGATGATTTACTAGTACTAAATACTATAGTATTATGCTTTACTAGTACTAAGTACTATAATAGGATGATTTACTAGTACTAAGTACTATAGCAGGATGATTTACTAGTACTAAATACTATAGTATTATGCTTTACTAGTACTAAGTACTATAATAGGATGCTTTACTAGTACTAAGTACTATAGTAGTATGCTTTACTAGTACGAAGTACTATGGTAGTATGCTTTACTAGTACTAAGTACTATAGTAGTATGATTTACTAGAACTAAGTACTATAGTAGTATGCTTTACTAGTACTAAGTACTATAGTAGTATGCTTTACTAGTACTAAGTACTATAGTAGTATGCTTTGCTAGTACTATAGTAGTATAGTATTATGCTTTACTAGTACTATAGTAGTTTAGTAGTAGGCTTTACTAGTACTAAGTACAATAATAGTATGCTTTACTAGTACTAAGTACTATAGTGGTATGATATACTAGTACTAAGTACTATAGTAGTATGATATACTAGTACTAAGTTCTATAAATATACAGCAAATCCTCTTCCAACCAAATGCAGTGATGGAGCTTAAATATGGGTACGTAGAAATGTGATTCAAAAAGAGTAGTTAATTCTGACAGACCGCCTTTAAAAAAAGTATTGCTTTTTTATTTTCTTATTTGCTGACTCTTTGACTCTGTGCTTCTCATTTCAGAAATCTAGCTAAACCTTGCAGTACATTAATCATATTTGCAATCAACCCTGAATGCTATGATTAATCACTGACTTGGAGAAGCAGTTTTGTATGAAAAAACTAAAATACTACATAATAAAATTGTTCCATAGACACATCAGTCTATACCTCAGCATACCTCCGTCCAAGTCAAGTTATCTGGCCACCTCCTTTCAATATACAATCATAAAACAATGACCCCCTAGGTACAGTACATAAACATACAAACGCATCCTGAGACGCCCCCCATGAAAATACCTCCGCCGTAGATCCACACCATGACGGTGAGGTTGTGCGGCCGGGCCGAGACGGGCACCCACACGTTCAGGTAGAGGCAGTCCTCGCTCATCTCCCGGTTGGGGTTCCACATCTCGCTGCCCTGGAAGCCCGGGTAGGACGTGTCCACGAACTGGAAGCAGGCGTCCGAGTAGCGGTGCGCCTCGTACACGCCCGTCCACGGACGCTTGGGCAGGGCCGGTTGGAAGCGCCGCTTGCCCACGGGGGGCTCGGCGAACGGGACGCCCAGGAAGGCGGTGACGTGGCTCCGGTCCGGCAGCGGCAGCGGCATGCGCACGCCGTGCACGCGGCCCGAGCGCGTGGCCACCGTGAGCTCGCCCTCGCTCTGGGAGGTGGCGGGGCCCACGAGGAAGAGGAGGAGGAGGGGGAGGAGGAGGGTGGAGGCGGTGGCCATGGTGTTTTCCGCGTTGGTTGGTTGGTTGGTTGGTTTGGTTGGTTCAAGGAAAGCTGTGACGGACTGGGAGGGACTCCTCTGCTTTCCCTGCAGACGAGAAAGAGGGAGAGCACATCAAGGAGGAGAGGGTTAGCAGAATACACCGAATGACAGAGAACAAGATGACACACTAGAGGAGGAGTGAGGGATAAATAGAGAGAGAGCGAGAGAGAGAGAGAGAGAGACAGAGAGCAGAAAAAGACAAAACACAAGCGCGGAAGAAAAAGGGAGAGACAAACAGCAACAAGAGATGGAAGAGAGGCGGTGGTAAAAATAAAAACGTGTGTCTATTATTACAGAGAGGATTGGGAAAAAAAGCCGCGCGGATTTGGGTCGGGACAGCGGCGGATGTGCCGGCAGCCTCGGGCTCAGATCCTGGAGATCCGGGGAACATAGGGGAACAGAGGGGAACAGAGGGGAACGCCAGCTGCAACGAAGGCCCCATAAAATATTCAGCATCAACACATAGCAACAGCAGCGGGGCTTTGCGCCTGGCAGGGGTAGGGTTGCTGGGACCGCCACGGCCGTTCGCGTTGGCACGTACACACGGTCCTAGATGAAAGAGGGTCGGCCTCAATAGACGTGCGATCACACACACACACACACACACACACACACACACACACACACACACACACACACACACAGACACACACACACTGCAGGTTGTACCCTATGAAAGCATCCATTCAAATTTTAACAAAATTCTAAATTTACCAATTCATAGCTAGTCCTTTACACGTCAAAGCGTCCGACCATAAAACAGACACTAGCCTCCAAATCCCTCGTTTCCACGGACACCGGCTTTGAGGTGCTTGTTTGTGTTTTGAGACGTATGGTTACCGTGGGGACGGAATTAAAGAGGCACGGTCAGGGATAGAGGCGCAGCTGTGTGTGTGTGTGTGTGTGTGTGTGCGCGCGTGTGTGTGCGTGCGCGCACACGCACTATTTCTGGTCCCCTTGCTAATCGTAGCATGGGGGGATCTATTTTAGAGATGTCCCCTCTTTTGGTCCCCACACACACACACACGCACACGCACACGCACACGCACACGCACACACACGCACACGCACCCTAACACACTCACATGGTGGTCCATGTAAAGGCATTTAGATTGTGTCAATGGCGACCAACATTAATATATATATATGAATATATTGCATACACATATATAGTATATTTTTAAATAAGTCATAACTGTTCGTGACCGTTTCAAAATAAAGACCTCATGGGAAAAGCGTCTCCCCAAGAGTATGGTAACATCCTAAATGTAAACAACACATCGGACTGAATCTATATTAATCTCAAAATGTTGACATTACCATGCCGCCATAGGAAACAAGGACAAACTCAGTGACACGGCCATATGCACACATCCAGTGTGTGTGTGTGTGTGTGTGTGTGGCCACTGTATAAATATCTTTGTTTAGGTGTGTCCGAAACCACCACACGTATTCATTCTTGGGATAAAAGTCACAGTGAAAAGTGAACAAACAACATCACTCGTTCGCACAGCCTTGCGGGCCATCTGACTGGGTAAACCATTCCGTGTGTGTGTGTTGCGTGTGTGTGTGCACAGATGAGTGTGTAAGCACATTATACTTATGTGTGTTTGTTGTTGTGTGTACAGATGAGTGCACAATGTTTACTAGAGCATGTGTGTTTGCGAGAGAGTGTGTGTTTTATGTGAGTCTGTGTGTGTGTGTGTGTGTGTGTGTGTGTGTGCGCATGTGTGCGCATGTGTGTCTGTGTGCGTGCGTGTGTGTCCATGTGTGTATGTGTGAGTCTCTGAGTGTGCGTGTGTGTCCGTGTGTTTGTCCATGTGTGTATGTGAGAGTCTCTAAGTGTGCGCGTGTGTATGTGTGTGTATGTGAGAGTCTCTAAGTGTGCGTGTGTGTGTCCGTGTGTGTTTCCGTGTGTGTGTCACTGGGTAGACTGACAACATGCAAGCCAAGCAGACGAGCCGAACCCCCTTAGAGAGCAGAGTAGAGTGGCAGCAGTCTGTGACCTCATACAGTAATATAGAAGAGAGGAGGGGGGGGGGGGGTAAAAGTAGAAATGGTGGGAGAAGCAAGAGGGGGGTGGGGGGGAAGGCTAGCGAGGGACGTCTGTGTGTCTCAATTGAGTTATTAATACTGGGAGGGACAGCTGAGAGACGGACACTAAAGGGGTGAGGGGGGGGGAGTAAGACGGAAGGAGAGAGAGGTTGGGTGCGTGGAGGTAGGAGAGAGAGAGAGAGAAAGAGAGAGAGAGAGAGGAGTGGTTTAGAAGGAGTCGAATGTGGGTTGGTCATGGGAGGAGGAGGAGGAGGATCAGGGGTACATGTACTGTAGGTGAGAGAGAACGAGCAGAGGGTGAGGGAGGGAGGGAGGGAGCGTGATGGAAAAGAGAGAGGGGCTACCAGGGGAAGGGGTGTCCGTTCTCAAATTAGAGCCGGGAATCTGTGTATGAAGTTCACAGGAGGATCCGTTTCATTGCAGGGAGAGGGCCTGGATGAGGGGGGCAGGGAGCGGGGCAGGGAGAGGGGCGCCGTGGGCTGCAATGGTGTCTTCAACGTAGGCCTCTAGGAGCCCCGGAAAAAACAGACAGACAGACAGACAGACAGACGGTCAAGACACGCAAAACATGCACTGTCACAGACAGACCGGCAGGCCAAATACTACGCCCTGTCAAAAACAGACACACGGGCAGACAAATTATGCCCTGTCAAAAACACACACAGACAGACAGGCAGGCAAAATACAGCCTTTCAAAAACACACACAGACAGACAGGCAGGCAAAATACAGCCTGTCAAAAACATCAGCCACACAGACAGACAGACAGACAGACGGACGGACGGACGGAGAAAGAGACACAGAGACATGGACAGGCAAAAACGTTCAAACACAACAAACACAACTTGAAACAGAAACGCAGAAAGGCATTTGTAAACAAACTAACCGTTTACACACACACACACACACGCACACACACACACGCACACACACACACACACACACGTGATAAAATAAGGATCTTATATGGCCTACACACACACACACACACACACACACACACACTTTTAGACATGTCACAGCATGACTACCACAACTACCATGCTCTCCATTTCTATCCTTTTCTCCTCCCCTCCAAACATTTCTAAATCAAACCGCTGCATGAGCACGAAGGCCACTCACTGCAGCTCCAGAAGCAGTATACAGACAGTCGTCACGTTTTTGCCCAGTGTAGTTCAAATGCTTTCTGTTCGCTAATAGCCTGTGATATCACAAGATCTCTACGATGTGTTTGTACTTCGGGCTAAAAATAATCAAAGTCTATTCATTCATCTTCTGTTTGTCCAGTGAAGTGTTGATACAGTGTCTCCTTTTCTGTCACACGCTTTGTTAAAGTCATCGTAATTAACACAGTGAGCCCATGTACTGACAAATATGTTTCTTTAATTCTTAATTATTTTTATTTATTAGGTAATTTTGTCACTTTTTTAATTTATTTAAACTCTTACAACTACAACATGGGTGTGGATTTATTGCCTTCGCCTGTAGTTTGTAATTTGATCTGAGATAGCAACATTGATTGTTTTGTTATTAGATAGAGTGGACAATGGTTGAATCCAGTTCTCTTCCCGTCTCTTCCTCCCAGTCACCGGCTCTCCCTGAACCTGGCAATGATCTCTGGCTCGGTTGTTATGGCAACCGCATCACACCCACTGTATCCTCCCCGCCCATCACCATACAGGCCATTACACACCTCTCTCTCTCTCTCTCTCTCTCTCTCTCTCTCTCTCTCTCTCTATTATACATATCTCCCTTTCACTTTATCACTCTGTCTTTCCTTCTTCTATAAATCCTCCTTGCTCTTCTCTCTATCTATCTCTCTCAGCTTGTGGACCCTCTTTCTTTACATCCCTGGTCTCTTGAATATGATTCCCTTTCTGTATCTCCCTCTCTCGCTCCAGCTAACTTTGTGTGGCTTTAATCTCTGTGTCACCGTGCCATACATGCTTAATACGTACGTTGATTCATTTTGCTGGGGTTCTCCCGCTTGCTTTCAATCTTGTAAAGATCCATAACTACCTTATATGCAACACAACGTGACAGTGAAAAACACAAACACACACACTCCTATTATTGCTTAACATTTGCATCCGTTCTTTGAGAAGTGTGACCACTTTGACTGTGTGATTTTTTTTTAATTGATATCTCTTTAGGCTCTCAATGTCCTACGCTTTAAAAGCGCCTACGTCTGTGTATTTTCAAGGAGTTGACAAAAAAAGGCTCAAAATGACTAGAGCGATGCTTCTAGTGGGGTTTGCATTGCCCTTGTACCACCCACACTACTTAGGGAGCTACTTCCCAAAACATCGACGCTGGACACACCAACAAACCTACAGAGAGACACGAGTAGCCTACACTGTACTGTACAGACGCATGTGTTTAGGGCTGCAGCATATGGCACGGGTCCAAGACGTCTATTTACGATTGAGCTCCGATCACATGCCGGTATCACTGGGGTGCAGGGGGCCTGCGTGTGTTACTGGCTGTTGAGGCGACCATAGCTGGACCGGAGAGCGGAGAGCGGAGACTGGGGATTGGTCTGAGAATGCTCTGGTCTGGGTGTAGCAGGAATGGGGTTTAAAATAAGGTCCGGACCGGAGCAGCGCACAATAACGTGAGCACACTTACGTGGTATATAGGCGAGAGAGAGAGAGAGAGCGAGAGAGAGAGAGAGAGAGAGAGAGAGAGAGAGAGAGAGAGAGAGAGAGAGAGAGTAGTGTGTAAGTGGCGTGTGGAGCCGGGGTGGAAGTCACTGTCACTCTGGGCCCTACCTCTCTCCCCCTCTGACACTTTGATGAGCGCCACGGGAATTGCTGAAATTTTCCGTTTCACGCTTTGCCCCGTCTAATGTTTCACCCACTACGACGCCAGTGCTTGCACACACACAGACACACAAGCACGCACACAGGCACACAGGCACACAGGCACACACACACACACACACACAGATCCGGCAGTAGTAGCCACATAGCATTCATGTCTTTCGATGCCACAGGCCACCATTGAATCAATTAGAACAAAACAAGTGTTTCTACTATCAGCTGAAGAATGGTGGATGGAGGGTAGAGAACGAAGACGTGTGACGAGTTCGGCAGATAAACACACCTTGAAGTGTTGCCAACTAGACTTAAATCGTACCATGGGCACAAAGTGCCACGGCAACCATCTTCCTGTCTACACCTCCTAACTCTACGGTCTGGCTAGCCGAACCAGGATTCCCAACAGAGTCCCCTCTCCCGAGACCTAAACACACAAGTCACCAGGCAGTCTGGAGAGACGTCCCAACTAAAAACGGAGTCACCGCCGTGCCGTGAAACACTAACAGAACAAGAGCTACGATCTACGCTGGGGGGCGGGAATGGAATAATTGTGCTACAGAACGTCCACACATTTGTTCCACCACAACATTCTAGAACCCTCTGGCAAACACGGACTGAGTGTTCCGCTCCGACGCCACCCCTCCGGGGAGCTGAGGGCGCGACAGAGGGGAAGACAGGGAGACGTAGTCCATTTTGTACCTCTCCAGGGATTAACTGAAGAAGCCAAAATATGATGGGACATGTTGAAATAGTGTCAACATGTAGGACATTAGGCCATTTATATTACCCTACTTGGGGGGGTTGGGGGGGTTCCTGTGTAAGAGAGACAGATAGAGAAAGAGCGAGAAGGGAGCAGTCGAGGATGTATAGATCAAGAAGGAGAAGGGAAGAGAGACACAGGAAGAGATAAACAAACAGAGACACACACATAGTGGGGTTCGCCTAAGCAAACAAACATGAAAGCCTCATGCACAAGTAAACAGGCTATGCCTACTATATGGCACAAACAGATTTTACAGTGACATGCTGAGTTGAGTCATTAGCCTAGCCTACAGGTTGTGTTTAATGATACACACAAGGTAAACCATGAGCTCAGTAGAACTCTGTCAATTTCAATAGGTGTTTTTTTTCTTTTCCTTTTTTTTTTTTTTTTACGGCCAGAGGACTTCTTAACGGAAGGCTTATGGAAGACACGAGTGGCACTGAATAAGGAGGGGTAAAAGACAAGAGAAGAGGGTTGGTCAATGCACACCACAACAAAATGTCCACATCTGGTCCTACCTGTGGACACACAGACAACTTTCTCTCAAGTTAAATAAATAAATACGGTATTGACATGTGTGTGAATTCATGTTGTATGGTGAACCCTTTTAAAGTAAATATTTTTACTGTTGGGCTTGTGCCTGCCGTCGGTGTATTTGTCTTCCTGTATTTAAACTATTATCTCAGAACAGATAGGCAAAGCACAGACGATTTCGTTCGGACACAGAGCTTCGACGACCTTCCATGATACAACCTCTATGAACATCAGATCCAGTTACCTCGTACACACACAAAAACACACTCGTGCACACAACCGCGTGAGCACACACGGCAACATCTTCCGAGAAAAGCAGCCATCTGTGCAACTAGGCAACAAGCTGTCAGTGGAACGCTATCAGATGCTACGAGTTCATGTTAGCCTAATAAGCTACAATAAACAACATTAATGAATGATGGCGATTACTCTCTGTTAGGCCAATAAGACATCTAAAACCAAGACAGGTTAGAGAGACCTAAAACCATGTATCATTACGCAACAGAATACAAGTGCCCACAGATAGGTGCAGTAAAATGAACTCAGACGAGCAAACACGCCAAATACATATTTAGGCTCTATCCACGAACACATTTGTGGCTATATCTCAGCATACTATCTGTAAATTAAACATGCCAATAAGGCATTTTGTATTGTAGTCTAGATCGCCCCCCCCCCCCCCCCCCCCCCCAAAAAAAAACAACAACAACAAACAAACAAAAAAAAAACAGATGTTATGTGCGGCCAGTGTGGGGTAAAATAACACCAACAAATCACGCGAACGCTCCCACATGCGTCTGGCTTGGGAGGCGCGTCACACATGTACGGTACAGTAGTCTGCTTTCATAGCCCGCTGCAGCCATTGTCGTATGCATTGTTTTTAATCAACATACATGCGTGAAATCTCATATTCAGATATGTTACTATACGAAATCAACATATGTATTCCTACAAAACAACTAGCAACTAGCAGAGGCGAAGGCTGTTTGTGGCACCTTACCTGGCTGTTACAGCCGATAAAAAAATACCCGGCCGACAGGCACCGATTTCCCCTTTTGGTTGATTCCCTCCTCTCCCTTTCCTTGGACGTCGAAAGGAAAACCTCCTATGTCCAACTGAAAATAAGAGGCGAGAGAGGTTTTTTACCCGGTGACGGAGGTTCGTTACAGTCTCGGCTGTCAAGTCAAATCGTTAATAAGTCTCCCCGGTCGGTTTGTTTAGCGGAGACTGTCGGCGGCAGTGCGTGCGCAGTGGCAGCCGTCCTATGCTGCTGTGACAGTAGGGGGAGACTGCTGCCAGTTTAACTCCTCACGAGATCTTGGAAAGAAAAAAAGGCAACACCGCAAGTCACACCTCGCGAGAGAGAAAAAAAATGAAATAAAGGCACTGGCTCTGTGATTGACTCTCGTCCAAAGGTTTGTAAATATTTCTAATTAGTTCGTTTGCCACGCATGTTCATCACGGTTCATGATAAGGATAGTGCAGCCCAATGTAACACATATGTTCTGACACATTTTCTGTCTACACACACCCCCCCCCCCCCCCCCCACACACACACACACACACATACACACCAACACAAGACCCCCCCCCATCCCTTACATTAACCCTCCTCCTCCTACCGCACTCTATTGAATGCCAAGGTCTCTGCCACCGTGGTGACAAATGTACAGCTGTTAGTCTTTTACTGGCTTTGCCTTGGAGCCATAACTGCTCTGAAGAAGGAGAGAAAGAGAAAGAGAGCGAGAGAGAGAGAGAGAGAGCAATAGAAATGTAATAAAAACAGAAGGCCATTTCCTTTTGGTTATTATCTGTATAAAACACAGAATTCTAATAGGTAGTAGTTGCTACCATTTACGCATTATTGAAGTGTAATATTACTTTGCAACATAGGTGTTCTCCTGCCATGTCAATAAATCGCACTTGACTTGACTTGACTTAGAAAGATATTGAGCGGGGGCACCACTATCTCTACTGATAGAGAGAGGCTGCCTCAAGATAGAAGCTAGATCTCAATCAGCTATATATACTCGACAGACTATAGATATACAGTACTGTACCTATAGTGATTGCTTTGGCACACTTAGAGAGGAAACAGGGAGTGAACCAGTCCCTAGCCTCTGCATTAGCCGTCACTCTCCCTCTTCTGCTTCTCTCAGCCGCCGTTCCCTCAAATTAAGTTGTTCACTTCTACTCAATTCCACTTTGTCCGGGATCAATCTTAACCATTGATAGTGTTCTTTTCTATTCTATTATATTCTGTTCTATTCTGTGCTGTTCTACATTCTATTCTTTTCTGTTACGTTCTGTTATATATTCTATTCTATGCTGTAATCATTCTTAATGTTCTCTTTGCTCCTCCTCTCGTCTCTTCCACGGTGCCTGGAGGCTTTCGTCCTATCCGGCCTGCTCTCCCTGAAAGACGACCGCTCAGTCTTTCTTATACGCACACTGCAGACTGGCCTTCTCGGTCACTCACTCTAGCTTCTCTCTTTTTCCACGGGGAGGGAGGGAGGAGAAAGTGGAGTACTGTCTTTACTCACAATCCCCCGTGATTTAGCTTTCATGGGGAAGGGAGGAGAAAACGGAGTGGTGTACTGCCTGAGCTAAGAACCTTACAGAACCCTGTACCTTAGCTAGTAGATAGTGTGTGTCACAGGCTGGCTAAGATGAGTCAACCCAAACACAGGTATACGATGAAAAAATAAGTTTGTTCCCAAAAATGCAGAAACAAAAGTAGGCTCCAAGGCAGGCATTACTGAACAATGAACCGACATACCTACAATCCTAAAACACACAGGACTTTAATACCAAACCTAAAAACACAAAAGACCCAATCTAACATAAGGACCCAGGTGGACACAATGACACTAACGAGGACAGGTGAAACCAATCAACTACAATCAACTACACAGACACACAGAGAAACACCACACAGTGACAGTGTGAGTGATTGGTGGGGACTTTCTTTGTGACATGCTGGTCAGATGCGCTGGTCCCCACGGTAGAAACACGCAAGGGCTACAAGTTTCCCAACAAACTGTTCTGGAGCTAGATCGTTGTCATGGCGGAGGATGACCTTTGATCCCCGGGAAAGATCATAGCAGGGAGTGGCGCCACCGGCCACCATTAACGCTATACAGAAGAGGGTGTGTGTGTGTGTGTGTGTGTGTGTGTGTGTGTGTGTGTGTGTGTGTGTGTGTGTGTGTGTGTGTGTGTGTGTGAGAGAGAGAGGCGGGGGTGATAAACGATGAAATGTCTGTCAGTGTGCACTCATTTCTCAGCGGATTTCTGGTGTGTGCGCACATTTCTGTATGTGTGTTTGCTTGATACTGCTGAGTAGATGGTGTGGGTTGAGGTAGGTGTTGGCGAGAGGAGAGGGAAGAGGAGGAGGAGGAGGAGGAGGAGGGTACAGCAGAGATGTGTTCAGTAATTAAGTAAAGTGGCCAGTGCTGAGGCTCGCCAGACAACCCCCCCCCCCCCCCCCCCCCCCGCTTCGTTTGGTCAATCTGTTCCCTGGGCACAGTTAAACACGTTGCAAAAAAGAACAACACACACACACACACACACTGAAAAATACACTTAGAAAAAGACATTCAGTGCCATCCTCCAATGCACTTCACACACACACACACGCGCGCGCGCGCGCAGTCAGCTGAAGAACGCACGCTCCACTAAGACACCACACACACACACATTTTAAAAACCTTAACCTATATTATCTTTTTTCAAGTTGGATTTCAGCCTTTTCTAACCTAAAAAGGGGAAGTGGTAATAACAGAATATCTTTGAATCTTGAACCTGTATTTCACTCTTACTCTGCGGTGGTTTTGTGCGTTACAGACTAGAGCATATACTTCTTGTGATTCACTGTTTCATTTCCCTTTATGTTCCTTAATTGCACCAATCTCAATGCATAATTATGGTACGTTAACATGCTAACCCATACACCCCCTTTGAAACAGGTGCCTGTGTGCCAGTGTATCTGCCTTTCATGGATGTGTGATATTGGGTTATATTTAGTATCATATAACTTCATTATAGCTGTATAACCTGTGATTGTTAGTTTTCGTCCTGAGCTCTTTTTTTAACCATGTTGCTTCCTCATTATCCACCTTCAAATAGATCGTCGTAAAAGCCTGTACTCTCTGATTGTTTGACGTCTGTCAGGCTGGTTTGTGGTGGCGTCAAACACACACACACACACACACACACACACACACACACACACACACACACACACACACACAGAGAGAGAGACACACACACACACACTTTGTTTTAATTGTTTTCATAATCATAGACTTTTTAACACCTCTCTCTATTTGTCTCTTTCTTAATCCACATTTCCCCCCAAAAAGATGCAGTTAAAATAAAGAAACGCTAAAGGTCAGATTGCACACAGAAATCTCTTTACATATCTTTAACAGTCTCTGCCCTTTTCCAGGTGACATCATCAGATGGGGACGGAGGGAGGGAGGGAGGGCTGGGAGCACTGGCAGCAGTAGAATAGATGAGTTATTACTAATAAAACGTAAAACCCTCTCCTCTCTCTCTTGGCCACGTTTGCTTTTTTTCTCTCTCCTCTCTCTCTCTCTCTCTCTCTCTCTCTCTTCCCTCCATTTTTCTCTCCAAAGCTTTCTCCCTCCCTCTCTCTCTCCCTCCCTCTCTCTCTCTCTCTCTCCCTCTCTCTCTCTCTTTCGTTCTCTCTCTCGCTCTCTCTCTCTCTTTCTCCCTCTCTCTCTCTCTCTCTCTCTCTCTCTCTCTCTCTCTCTCTCTCTCTCTCTCTCTCTCCTGCCCTTTGCCTCTCTCTCTCTCTCTCTCTCTCTCTCTCTCTCTCTCTCTCTCTCTCTCTCTCTCTCTCTCTCTCTCTCTCTCTCTCTCTCTCTCTCTCTCTCCTCCCTCCATTTTTCTCTCCACGTTTAATTCTCCAGATGGAATACAATAAAAAACGGCTTCTTTTAACTCTGTCGTAACACTTGGGGGCCTGTAAATAAAAATCTTGCGGTACCGATCGATAAACGGTCTCATTCCGTAGAAAGAAAGGGCCGCATTTCGACACTGGGCCCGTGTTGACCGTGGAACCTCAGTCAGCCATCATGACTGTGGGGGTCCTCATCATCCTTGTCCCCCAGCCTCCCTTGACCTGATGGAGGAGCAGTCCTAGGGGCTGGGGGTCTGACGGACAGGCGGAGGGAGGGGGGTGGCTATCTTGGAGAGGGACCCTGCACACGTGAGACTTTCGTGTCTCTTTCTCTCTCTCCATCTCTCTCTACCTTTCTCCATTTCTCTTACTCTCTCTCCATCTCTCTCTCTCTCTCTTTCTCCTTCTCTCTCTCCCCCTCTCCCTCCCTCTCTCCGTTGTGGCTGCTCCACCGCCGCTGTGCGCCTGTCCCCGTCTCCCTGGGTTATGGATAATTGTAGGGATTGAATTAGGGGTGGGGGGGGGGGGGATTAATAGTGCGGCCGTCCGCTCGGGGTAGTGGTGGCTGTATATCTCCGGGTCGGCAGGGACACATAATCGATAGGGAGCGCCTCCGAAGCCCAGGGAGTATTCACGGGCATCCACACTGGTTTCCCAACCCCAACTCCATCTCTCCATCTCTCCATCCATCCAGATCTCTCTCTCTCTCTCAACCTTTTTCTCTCTGTCTCCACCTCTCTCTGCCTCTCTCTCTCTCCCTCTCTTTCTCTAGCTCTCCCTCTCCCTCTCTCCAATCGTCTCGCCGCCTTGTTAACTGAGGTCCTCTCACTCAAACTCTTTCTTTGGCTTTAAATAACAAACAAAAACACAAATGGACGGAGTAAGAAGGAAAATGTTACCTGGAGGATTTGATTGGTCCACAAATCATTGTTGTTTGTGTGCATACACACACACACACACACACACACACACACACACACACACACACACACACACACACACACACACACACACACACACACACACACACACACACACACACACACACACACACACACACACACACACATGCACACGCACACAAAGACACACACCCCTCTGTGAATGCATTTCGTTCATTTGACTCTATCAGCAGAAGCCACGGCCGCTGGCTCGCTGGGATCCATATATCTACAGGCTTTGGAAAGCTTCCTGCTGGAAGGGGGCTACAGACCTGTTGGCTCTGGAGAGAGGGGAGGCAGGGTAGATGGAGAGAGAGAAAGAGGGGGAAGGAGAGGGGAGGACGGGTAGACGGATGGAAGGGAAGTGGGGGAAGGAGAGGGGTGGAAGGGTAGATGCAGAGAAAGAGAGTTAAAGAGATAGATGGAGAGGTGAGATGGAGTCTCTATGATAGATGGAGAGACATGCCAGAGGTGAAGGAAGGATGAGGCACAGAGAGAGAGAGAGAAAGAGAGAGAGAGAGAGAGAGAGAGAGAGAGAGAGAGAGAAGGCAGAGCAAGGAAAAAGAAAGATAGCCATAGAGAAGGGGAGAAAATGGAAAGAGACACACAGACACACACAGTCAGAGGGAGCGACAGAGAGAACACAGAGACACAAAAGGTAAAGTAAGAAAAAAGGGAGATGAAGTACCGAGGGGTAGAGAAAGGGAGTAAGAGAGATAACAAGGAGGAGAGACAAAGTATAAAAGAATGAATATTTTATCCACACTTTTGATGGCCAGAAATCATTCACTCAAACACAGAGAGAGAGGTAAAGAGGTATGACTAATGGAATACACACAGAAAATAGATATAGAGAAAGAGAGAAACAGAGCTAAGAGACCGGTGCTTAGAAATAAGACAGACCGAAAAGAAAGAGATAGAAAGAGACATAGAAAGAAAGAGAGAGAGAGAGAGAGCTTTCTCAGGCAAAGAGCAGGTACAGAGAGAGAGAGAGAGAGAGAGAGAGAGAGAGAGAGAGAGAGAGAGAGAGAGAGAGAGAAAGAGAGAGAGAGAGGAAGGAAAAGAGAGAGGGGAAGAGAGAAAAAGTGAGATGAAGAACAAGAGAGGGAGAGAAAGGAGGAAGGAGAAGCAAAGAGCGGGACTCAGCATCGCTGGCATAGGAGGGAGATTGATGTGGCCGTCCAATCACAGCAGCAATTAGATAATAGGTCTGGATCAGCAGCACCAGGCCTTTAAACCACCAGAGGCATTATAGAATAGCCTGAGAAAGCTTTCTCTCTTTCTCCCTCCCTCTCTCTCTCTCTCTTTCTCTCCCTCTCTCTCTCTCTCTCTCTGCACCCGCCCTTTGCCTGAGAAAGCCCTTTCTCCCTTTCTCTCTCTCAGTTTCTCTCTCTCTCTCTCTTTGCCCCATTTCTCTCTCCTTTGGCGCACCCGACCCCCTACCCACTTCCCCTGAGAAAGGGTGTCTCTCTCTCCTACCTTGTCTCTGTGATTAATTGAGAGACATTTGTGATATTATTTCTATTCCTTACAAATACCCCCCCCCCCCCCCCCCCAGTTCTGCCTCATTGTTGCTCTTGTCCCTCAATACCACTACCCTCTCTCTCTCTCTCTCTCTCTCTCTCTCTCTCTCTCTCTCTCTCTCTCTCTAGGAGAAATATGATGAAGCAGACAGGTTCAGTAGATTTGGAGTTCATGTTCAAGGGGCTGGTGGCAGGCAGGCTAAAAATTGAATTTGTTTATTTTTAAAATGATTTTAGATTTGGAGGAGTTCATGGGTATTTGTGGACAGGGGGGTGTATTATGTACTGCAAATCAGGAGGCATTGGTTCTGTGTGTGTGTGTGTGTGTGAAGATTGGTATGGTTTTATGTGTGATCATGATGATACTGCATTTACTGCTTTTACTCCATGTATGACTTATTGAAGCGATGTGAACTGCTAATGTTGTAATAAAGGACTGGTTAAAGGTCTCTCTCTCTCTCTCTCTCTCTCTCTCTCTCTCTCTCTCTCTCTCTCTCTGGTATGAAGGCCTTTTATCAGTTTCAACGTTGTAGTTCTTCAGCCATGCGTGCTGCCAACCCAACATATGTGACTGAGGCCTGGAGTCACTACTGAGTTTCTGCTGGATTGTTGCGTCCCGACGTGACAACAAAATAACGGCGAAATGCTGACACCTAGTGGCCACACGTAAAGCATGTACCTCAACAACGTCTAATATGTCAAAAACAAATTCTCCTTTTTTTATAGCCTATGCATTCATTAACTTAACTTAACTTAACTTAACTTAACTCCATCTATGACGATATGTTTGCTATTCATGGCCCTATCAGTTTAACTTTCTCAACAGTAAATCGGCCAGAGAGTGGAGGGGTTGGGACAATTTTTATCTGAGGTATTGTAGCCCCAGCCTCAATCTAATACATACAGGGAGTTGTGGTGTGTATCTAAGAGAGAGAGACAAAGTCATATTCTTATAGGTCCTGTATGTGTCTCTGTGTGTGTCTTTGTGTCTGTGTGTGACAAAGAGGGCGAGAAAGTTTGTGTCTATATGTGTGTGTCTGTGTATTGCATGTGTATCCATGAGAGACACAGATAAAGTGTGAATGTGTAACGTGTGTTTCTCTGAGTGGTGCATGTTTGTGAGTATGTGTGTATGTGTGTTCGTTTGACACCACACACAAGCAGGACAGACGTTATACAATCAGAGCTGTTTGATAAGGGACAACGAGGAAACAATTGGTAAAATAAAACCTCAGGTATATGAACTTAAATGAGGCTGAATATAACACCAAGAAACACATTGATAAGAGATGGATACCGTTATGAACCGGCACCTGTTTCAATTGGGTTGTAAGGGTTATTAGCATTGTTCAAACCTGTTGAGATTAATGCAATACAGGGAATATACAGTGAGATAACCCAGTGAATTACAACAATATTCTTTCAAGTTATACGCACAATACCACAGTAGCGGAAGAGTGACACAGCTACGTTAATGATTCAAAGATATCATGGTGTTATTGCTTCTCTGTTAAGGTTGGGGAAAGCTGAAATCCAACTTGAATGAACATAGACTTAGTTAAGGTTTTCAAACAAATCAAATAATTATTTTTTTTTATCTAATAATAATGATAATAATAATAGTAGTTAATTGTATTTGATATAGAGGTTTTCTAGACACCAAAAGAGCTTTATACTGTGTGTGTGTATGTGTGGGTGGGGGTGGGGGGAGGTAGCAACCACCTGGGTGATGCCATGGCAGCCATTTTGTTCCAGACCTGGTATCAACAATAGGCCTACTGCTTTAACCTTTGTGCTTTCTAAGGGCAACTTTGTTTCACAGCAGAGAGAACCTAAACTTAAACCTCAAATTGTATGACTTTTCTTAGTGACCCTAACATTAGAAAAAGTGAAACATTGCCATATGTTTTACCGGCTTTATGACGCATGGACTGTTGCCTGACTCTATGTTGTCAGTCACTCTTGTTCCTGTCGTCAAAGACAAAGCTGGCAAGAGTTGCTAGCCTGGATAATTATAGGCCTATCACACTAGCCAGTGTGTTATCCAAGGTCTTAGAAAGCATTTTATTCGTCCGGCTAGGTGATTATTTTGGTAACACAGATAATAATTTTGGCTTTAAGGCTAATCATGGTACTGAATTATGTATCTGTGCCTTGAAAGAAGTGGTCAAAACATATAGGAGGCAGAACTCCTCTGTGTTAATAGGTTATATTGATGCCTCCAAAGCAATTGACCGGGTGAACCACCTTAAACCTTTCCTTAAATTGAGTCAAAGGGGCATGCCTGACTACCTGATAAGACTCCTTCTGGCATTCTGGTATGCAAACCAAACTATGCAGGTCAAATGGGGCAATAGTGTCTCTGCTCCCTTTGGAGTTGGTAATGGTGTTCGGCAGGGAGGGTTACTTTCTCCTGCTCCATTTAATGTATATATGAATGATCTTTCTGAACAGCTAACACGCTGCAGAACTGGCTGTATGATTGGTAACACCCTTTTTAACCATTTTATGTATGCCGATGACTTAGCTATTCTCTCTCCTAGCAGTGCTGGATTTCAACAGTTACTGATTATATGTTCTGATTATGGGGTAAAACATGATGTTAAAAACAATGGAAAAAAATTATACATGCAGTGTTTCCATGATATGTAGAGCAAAAGGAGTTCAGGATCTTAACTTTCCCTGTGTTTTACTTGGCAGAGCAGGAGTTATGTTGTTGTACTAAAACAAAATATTTGGGGCACTTCATTACTGACACATTGTATGATGACGATGACATGTACAGGCAGTGCCGTATATTATATGCTCAAGCTAACATGTTGGATAGGAAATTCAATATGTGTTCGGATCACGTCAAAATAAGTCTGTTTCATGCTTATTGCACTCCGCTGTATACTGCAGTCTGTGGGTGAAGTTTAAAAGGGCAAGCTTTCATAAGATTAGAGTTGCCTATAATGACTGTTTGAGGATTTTACTAAGAAAGCTTAGGTGGAGTAGTGCAAGTGTTCTGTTCTGTGAAGCAAGAATCTATTCTTTCCATGCTCTGTTAAGGAATTTGATGTACAAATGTATATGTAGGCTGAATGATTCTCAGAACTCCATAATAAAGCTGCTGGTAGATCCTAAGCTCAGTGTAGTGCGGCATCAATCCCCTGTGTGAAAGCATTGGTATCAATGTCTGGTGAAGGAGTAAGTGGTGCTACTAATCTATGTATGTTATGTGACTCAGTTGTTTGTGTTGTTGTTTGTGTTGTATGTTCTTCTAATGGACCCTGCTGTCTGTCAATAAAGCATTTCACAGACAAAATGACGGGTATGTTGTAATAAAAACGAGTGGTGTCCACTGATTAAATGCAGTCTTTCTGCACTAGGAACAGGGAATATCCAGATATTCACTAAGTTTGCGACGAGCAGCATGTTGTTCATGCAAAATAGATCTGGGGTTTAAAATTGTAATAAGATGCTGCTATATTTTAGGGGTCAAGTGAAGGCGGGTCATTTTTTACCCTAAGGACAAAGGGACTTTTAAGAGAAATACAGAATGCAAAGACTGCGCAAGGGTTAAGGTTGACCATTTCCAATACCCAAATGATACATGTGGCAGCCCCATAGGCATAAGGCTAAATAGTGAACGTGTAACTTGCACATAGTGTAGAGTAGTAACTTGTTCCCTCGTCATTGTTGACAGAAGGACATGGCACCATCAAGTCTCGTCATCTGATAACACGGATTGCAGGTCATAAGGATTTGTTCGACGTTTCTGTTTTTAATAATTTTTATTTACAACTGGGCGGAATCCTTTATTTACGTAACAGGGCAGGGGTTTTGGTCAGTTTTTATCAGGGAATTTACATGTGTCAGATGGAAAGAAATCGGCCAAGTCGTTTTTGTTTAACTATAGGCAGTTGTGAAAAAAAACAACAACATCGTAACCGATCCCCGTTCTCTTCTGTTTGTTGTGCAATCTAAAATTATATTTCATTGCGGACCATTAGGTTAAATATATGCCTACAGGACGTTTTGACTCATTGTAATTCGATGTGTATCCCCATATAATAACTTTTCACAAAATTGGGTTTGTTGGAACTTCGGGCCATTGTTGCTTTGCAATGAGCCAACTCAAATATCACGCTCAATACCTGGTATTAGAAACTGAAAACACTTTAATTATTTCATAAGGTGATAACCTTGACCAACTCATCGCCAAATTTACTAACCCAGAGACTCCGCAGATAAAGCGATGGTTATTCATAACGTAATGTAATATTTTACTGCACTCCTCCCGTGTCTACCATTCCATCTATAGGCCTATCTGTCATCTCGTCGATCGACCCAGCGATGTTTATGGTTGCCATGCCCACACGCTGGAGTTTGGCGATCGATAAAGTTCTACCTTGCGTCACACTTTTTACCTCTGAGTCATTGAAGTACAAGCTGATTGGGAAAACACACGCACGCACGCACACGCGCGCGCGCGCGCGCAAGCGAAATATATGTGTTGCACTTAACCTCTAAAATTATAGTCACTGATAACACACCGAGTATAGAGACCCAGTCTAATTTTCCCACAGCATTCCGCCAACACAGAGTTCAGGCTTTACCCGCTGAGTAAGCGTTGAGTTATACTTTAGCTAACAAAAGTATGCTATTTGCAGCAATTTTTAATCTGGTTTTAATGGTGCCAGTTTCCTGGTGTTGTGACGTTTTTGGTAAAAAGGGGGCCGACTACATTTAGTCTGCCATCTCTAAAATGAAGGTACAGTGGAAAGACATAACCCCTGACCTTTATTATGTTCTGAATGGTAAAACTGAAACAAGATAAGTCTAATTCCCTGAAATCAAGATTTAAAAAAACCTGTTTGCTTAACTATATCCTCATTCCACTCTAGAACAGCGTATTAAACCCCCCTCCCAACAAAAAACACCTTGGCACACCCAACTGCTCCATGAGGGACGCCAAGCCCCAAGAAGGCGTTTTAATGGACACATAAAAGTTTTATCTCTATCTGAATACCAACGTGGTGCCTGAACCTCAACCCCAATCAGAGCCATGTTAAAGTGTTACCAAGTGATAAAGTATGTACATTTGTCCAATATAAAGTTGTTGTTTTTTTACAACGTCTTGAGGCACTGGCAGAATACTCCGGGTCACAAGGCAGATTGCGTTACCAGCATGGCAAAGGTGAACGAGGCAGGCGAGCTGCACTATAACCTTGCTTTGCGTGCCTCACACCACCTTTCTTTTCGCCACAATCGTACGAATTCATTTTGAATGTAGATAATTACAGAACTGATACTCTATCATCTTTCCCGATTGTTACGTTCCTCCTCAGCTGGACAACTGGTCATTCCCATATCCAAACTTTGGGGATTGTGCATTCTAAGGCAGCAGCCAAACTACGGAACTCTCTCCCTCCTCTAATGCGCAGTTCTAATTTAACCTACGATCAATCTTTCAGTTCTGGCATAAAACTTCAAAATTCACTCAGGCCTATACGCTTAATTAACTCTGTTTAAAACCCTGTTCTATTTTTCAACTGATATTCTGCTATTTATTATACTAGTTTGTTTTTCCTTAACTTATTTTTAACTGATGTTGCTCTTTGTCTGTTCTCCCTCTTTCTGTGTCATTGTCTGTTGCCATGTTTACTATATATTTTGTGAAGCATCTTTGGGTTTAAGGAAAGCTCAACGCAAATAAAATGAATTACCGTATTAGCGCACAAGTTGACCTTGTGTATAAATCGACCCCTGACTTTGGCGATAAAAATTAGGGATAAATTGTTTTTCCATATTTTTAGGGTTTAGGCCTAGACGGGAGTCTCTAGACTAGAGCATATAGGACTACCGCAGCAACAACTAATTTTAGAACTTTACATAGGCCTAGGGATAAAAACTATATAGCCTATATTAATAATTAATACTAACCTATAATAAAGTCCTAAAACCTACAGCGCTGGAGCCATTAAACGGATCAGGTTGCGATTGCGGACTAAAGGGTGTCTATTTTCATCAACTTCACTTCACGGACAGACTAAGTCATAAAAATTGTGATGTATTGGTCAATGCCGAGTGTAAGTCGACCCCCCAACTTTGAAGTTTACATTTTGATGAAAATGTCTTGACTTATACAAGCGCAAATACGGTATTATTATTCGGGATTAAAGAAGTACAACATCAGCCAGTCTCTGTCAAGGTTAAATTGCCTCACACTACAAATATAATCAAGTTACCCCTAAACTACCTATATTGTTTCTTTTTCAAACCTCAACAAGAGGAGCAAAGAAATCAGCCTTTGGTTTAGCTTAGGGGCCCTTGTTGAGGTGTGAAAAAGAAACAACTCTATACCATCCCAATAGTGTAAGCACTCTTTCATCGGGCAATGTCCAAATCCAGGATTTTATTTTAATGTAAATAGGTTAAGCAGCACATTGGAATGGCATTTCATACAGCAGTGCATAGCGGTCAATTGTTCAAGAAACCAATGTCCTTGGTGCATCTTGGTTGGTGTGAGTATCTTCCTTTCGCCCCTAAGCTAAACCAAAGGCTGATATTTTTGCTCCACCTGCTCCTCGATGGTAAAAGGACGATACTCACACCAGGATGTGTGATAAATTACAAATAAATGATACGATATGTACGGATGTACGGATCTCTAGAATCGAGTGTGCCGTGTGCAGATCTGTAGGCTAAGAAGACCTGATAGACATAAACTCTCACTGATATAATCTAAGATTGTTGCAATTCATTGAATAGACTGTGATTGTTAACAGAAATGCAATGATGATATAGGTACCACCTTTGACAATCTGTTTCAACACTAACTTTATCCCTGGAAAGAAAATAAAAAGAGTTGGGTTTTTTTTTTTTAAGATTATTTATGCAGGTAACTAAATGTGCCCTTTTTGCATCCAAATATTTCAATGTAAAAACATGTCATCATCAGATCGGTCTCCATTGTGGAACGGCCTATTTGTGTTGCTTATCTGATAACCCGACCGATTATATCTTGCAGTAATGCTCTGGACTGCAATAAAAGGATGGTAGATTGCACGGAGAAATGGAAACTTAGTTGTGAATGTAAGTTCACAAAACGTCGGGGAGCAAATAAAAAAGCGACTCTTTTCCCAAAAAAACGAAAGCGATGGTCAGGTTTCAAAAATTAAACTTTGCTTAACTTTGAACTTTGAACCTTTACATCAGGGTGATGGAGGTGCTGGCTACACACACACCCACACGCACGCACACACGCACACACACACACACACACACACACACACACACACACACAACTAAAAGCTTTGGGAATAATAAAAATAAATGAACAGTATCAATGATGGTTTGCTGATTTTGCCACGCGTCTCACACATCACTTATTAATGATTGTACACCCAACAACAGGTTCCCTAGTGAACCCGGAACGCCTGTGATGACCACTATGACGTGATTTTAAAACAAACACACATTATTTTAAAACCATCCCAACACAAATTCATATTACATGTGTTAATATGTTACATATTACACGATAAAAAAATAAATGAAGAAGAACTAAGCTCCAATTTCAAAGTCCAGTTCTATTTTTAGAGCATCACCTCAGACTGGGGAAAAAAAGGTAAAACAAATGGTCTAATTTGGTCCATACCAAATTCTATTTAAAACGAGCACTGAGGGCCATTGGTTCTTCCTGAATAATGTAAATGAATGCTAGGTTCAACCGACTTCAGTACATTATTTACCATCCAGAAACATGTGCTTATGTATGTGTGTGCATGAGAATA
Source organism: Galaxias olidus (assembly GCA_026901105.3). Taxonomy (NCBI): domain Eukaryota; kingdom Metazoa; phylum Chordata; class Actinopteri; order Galaxiiformes; family Galaxiidae; genus Galaxias; species Galaxias olidus. The sequence continues at coordinate 85,912 of JAPMUY010002417.1, read as the reverse complement.
GAACATTTATGATCCAACCTTTTAAACCCTTACTTTGCATCTTAGCCACAGCCCCTTATTACAGCCAGGTGAAATATTGCAACACAGTGACATTTGTTTTGCACACTGGGGAGGGGCAGACCTTAAAGGTGAATAGCTAGTACCCGTTATACTCTAAACCACAATCACTTACCACCATCGAGCAAGAAGGCGCATTTGTTTGAATTGAGAGTGAGACAGAGAGAGCAGGGGGGGGTGAGGTGAGGCAGAGAGAGAGGGTTCTGTACCTATAGTGAAGGTCAAGGGACCTTACCAAAATGGTTTCCAATCGGAGTATCAACTCAACGGGAATCTTCCTGCTCTTCCTCTGTGCTGCTGCAGGTGAGGGGTCTTGTATTTCCGATTAGTTTTTTTTTTCAGTCAACAGACAGTTGAAAAAACAGCTTCACTGCCTGCTGTGAGCACTAGGAGTTGAAAATATGTGATTGATTGTGATCTATCATCATGGAGCGTTTTGGGTAAATGTTGTGGTTCTTGTTATTAAAGGGTGGAGGGTTATAATCCCTCTTTCTCCCCGTGTTCTACGCCATTGGTTAAGACCCACCACCATGTGTGAGAGGATATGATCCAGCAAAGGCGTTTAGGCTGAGCTGAGCGGTGGGCATAATCGACAAGGGAAAACGTATGCTTAAGAACAAGTGGAGATAAACATTAAACAACTGAGAGCCCACGAGGAAGATATTCAATCATTTATACTACATAAGGATGATACTAATTCGTTGGGGTAGGATATGGAGAAGACATGAAATTACTAGGCCAACATAAGGGTTCTTAAGGGAAAAGTTTAGCCAAGGGCCAATATTGTAAGACCTACCATAGACAGTGAGTCAGGTTCCAGCGGATTTTAGGTGGAAACCATTTAAAGATAATAATTTCCAGTGGGTCCTCAGTGCAACCAATTTTCTGACATGTAAGCCCTTTTTGTTGGTTTAAGATTGAAAATTGTATTGGGTAGATAGCCCTTTTAACCATGGCCGTTTTTGCTTTCTTTACATTCCAAAGAATACACTGTCCAGACTATTGTTTTTTTGGGGGCGGGGGGGGGGGGGGGGTGTCTTTGTATGTTTGTCGACTTGTGCAAAAGTAATACAGGTATTTCCTAAGGGTTTTTGGAAGTCTGGATATCCCTTTCCCCAAATGTTTGCTCTTGTTAGCGAACAGTGAGTCTCTTTGAGTTGTTCTTGTTTTATGTTGGTTTTCTTTTCTTTGAATGAGCTGGTTGAAGGAGTTTTAAGGGTTTTAAAGTCCCCCCTCCAGTCATTTTATAAAACATTTAAATTTTCTGCTTAAACTTATAAATCATGTCTGTTTTGTTTTTTCTGCAAAACACGTTCAATTACCTTGTTAAAATCCTAAAATGTAATGTTCTCCTTCTGCCTCATTAAAAATTCCTTAATCTGAGTTGCCCCGCCCCCCTCCATTCAAGTATATAGTAATATAATAAAAAATCTTGCTTGTCTGAACTCACCCGAGACTGTCCTTGGTGCACTGCAGTTTCAAATCAGAAATGCTTTGCCCTGGTGTTGGCTGCTTATTTTGCTCCTGATATGTCTTTTAGCACATGAAAAACACCACAAAGACATGTAAACAACGTTAAAAACTTGATTTTCACTGGAGGACGTCTTTAGAATATCTGGCCCAAACAGAGTCTTTGAGTCCAGGAGAAATTTACCACTGGGAATATTTTTTAAACTTGATAATTGATGAACTTGATTTTAAGCTCAACACAGATTTTCAGGCACGTTGAAAAGAACTTTAAAGTTCAGCAACAACTTTTCCATGAATAAAAAAAACTAAAATATGGTGTGTTAAAGAATTGCTAAACGTCCACAGGTTTAAAAAACCAAACCTCTTTAACATATAGCCTATCAGTATGTGCGTCAAATTATTGTGCCACCCCACAGCTTGAATGATAGCCTACTAAAAAATAATTAGGCCTACTAAAATAACAAGCTAGTTAGCAAGCAGCTTACAAAATGTGGACTTCTAATATAGCTAACTAATCAAGACTATCACACCTAATAATTCAAATAGCCTACCTGTATAAGAGCCGTTATACTTGTAGTGTATTGTAGTGGTATAGGGCTAATATTTAATGAAATGCTCTCTTTTTTCTGTTGGTCTCCTAATTGCATGCCTTTTGCAAACTCCACAACGTCCAACAGGGATGTTGTTAGGCCTGGGCTTCCGGGCCCCGGATGTTTAGCCCCGGATCTTTTTAAGAAAATATAAAACATAGGCCTATACAAATCATATAAATTGCCCATGATCTTGTCATCTGTCATTTCAAACTCGCATAAATAATATATTTTTTATCAAAATCCCAAGTACGCTATGTCCTGTGTGTAATTCAAGGCCCAGATCAACTTCACATTACTTCGCACGCACGTATTTTGTTTGAACACGAGAAAGCGAGTGACCCTGCGTTCACACATTAGCGGCATCGCCGCTTTCGATTCCGCAAGTCCCTCCTTCTGTTTATTTCACCAATCTGTGAACAGGTTTGAAAACCAAACCTCTTTAACATATAGCCTATCAGTATATGCGTGAAATAGTTGTGCCATCCCACAGCTTGAATGATAGCCTATCATGTCACGTTAAAAAGAGGGTATCTACAATTGAAGAAATATATCTAATAGGCTACAATCACTGTGCTATCAGTTTAGACTATTCTTGATATGATTCTCGCCAGGAGATAACGTTGGCGTGCTATTGCTTATTTAAAATGCATACACGTCTTAATAAAATAAATGTCATGTTTCTGAAGTTGGCTTTAATAGTTGGCTTATTGCAGCCCTGTTTGAAATGGAAACATCTAAATAACAGTGGAAAATAAAGGAGCTAGCTACATAGCTATTGGCATAATCAACCATTTAGTATGCATTAGCCTATATTTTTCAGTTGCAACGTTTTTGATTTCGTAACTGTTCGCAGTCCATCTGTGCAACCAACGTCAGTTAATTTGCTTTCTCATTCCATTGTGGTAAGACTTGAGAAACGTTGTTTAGTTCAGAGTGGTTTAACACCGAAACAGCAATTAATTTGTCCTCCATTGTAAAAACCTTTTTCACTGCAAGCCGAGCTGGGGTACCGCCCTCAAATGTTCCTATTGGAGCGCCGCTATGCGTGCCGCTTTGCAAAAGTCGAAAAAATAGAGCACTGTCCTATTTTTTGGGTGCTTCGCATGCCGCTAGTTTCAGCGGTGGGCTTGCGCCGGGCAAAGCGGTGTATCACAGCATTTTTCAATGGACTCCAATGGCAATTTTCACTTTCCACTAGCGATGACGCCGCTAATGTGTGAACATAGGGTGAGAGAGAGTGCCCCAGTTACAGCGCTTGTCATTTTCGGCATCTAGCTTTCCAACGAATTCAGAAGGACAACAATCAACACAATGGATTTAATCCTTTAAAAAAAGAAAACGGACAGTGAGGCAACAAGGCGAAAGGCTAGAGGAGGTGTAGGAGGAAAAGTTATCTCCTGTTGCTTCAGCAGCCGATGAGTCAGGATGTGAGAGTGCCAGTCAAGTGTCGCATCCACAAGCTCAGGATGGTGAAGTAGTGGGCTCTAGTTATCTAGCTAGCTAGTCTAGCACAGTGCAGTGGTTCTCCAAAGCTTGAGACAAGGCATTTGATTTGCATCTCTACAACTGATTTGGCGATTAAACATGTATAATAATAATAATTATTAATTTTATTTTGTTTTTTGCGCTTTTCTCGAGACTCAAAGCTCTTTACACAAATTGGTCGCCAATTAATTACACAGAACGAACAACGAATTGACCGACAGCTATCAAACACAACACTCAGTCTGAGTGATACCACGGCAGCCAATTTGCGCCAGACTTGCTCACACACATAGGACACACAGACCGACTCCAGGTGAATTGGCAGTGACTTGTCAGGGCACTGGTAGGAGAATGGAGCATGTTTTTTGATGGTGGGAGGAAAACAGATTACCCGGAGGAAACCCACACAAACACGGGGAGAACATGCAAACTCCACACAGAAGGCCATTGGGTCAGGTGGGGTTTGAACCCCACCTTCTTGCTGTGAGGCACCAGTGCTAACCACTGAGCCACCGTGCTGCCCACAATAATGTGTGTTGCTAGCTACCACAATAACATAATTCACTTTCAATAGAAAGCAGAAATGTCAAGCTAGCAACTTGTCATGCTTCCATTGCCAGCAGAAGACTGCTTAATGTAGCCTAAGTTATTTTAATATCAATACATGGGATTTATAAGCGCCCGGCTAGTAACTTAAGGACACGGAGCAAATTGGGGTAAATAATACTTTTTTAAATAATATTATTGCTTTTGTTATTATTACAGTATTTACAAAGTAAATTACTACGAGGACAACATATGTCTACTCAGTGAGTCCCTGTCATGTAAAATGATTTGGAAGAAACGTGTATGTGTTGTGAAGACGACAATATTATATACAAAGTAATTTAACAACAGTACAAGCAATGGATGAATTAAGACAAATTAAGCCGGTAGATAATACAATTTATAATAAACTCATGTATCTATCGTTTTCGTCAATTCTAATATGTTCAATCTACTGTTCCATTGTGTTCTGGGTAACCATTCAGTGCTCTAAGTAGCATTAGTCAACAAACATGTCAGGGAATTGAGTCTTACTACTTTTTGTTTGGTATGTGTAAAGGTATTTAATAAATGCTCTGTCAATATTGATATATTATTAATTAATAAATCATACATTTATAGTATAATCGATCGACTTGATTAAGAGTCGTATTAAATAATAAAGGGGGCACCACCCAACGAATTTAGCTTATTTCACTGACTTGATGGGTAACCAGATCTAATCTTGGTATTAACTTTATTAAATTAATATTAGTTCAATATTAACGCAAATATGGCAGTTAAAGGGGCCCTATTATGCAAATTTTCAGGTTCATAACTTCATTTAGGAGTTCTACTAGAATAGGTTTACAAGTGTTAATAGTTCAATAAACAATTTATTTTTACCAAACTGCCTGGAATTGCAGCACCTCTGTTCACCCTCTGTCTGAAACGCTCTGTTTTAGCTCCTGTCTCTTTAAGCCCGACCCCCCCCCCCACCCCCCCCAACGAGCCCAGTCTGATCTGATTGGTCAGCTTTCATTTTTATGGTTTATTTTTATGGTAGTGTAATACCCTGTGTTTTCTTTGGTCCAAAAGTGCATTCTTTTATTAGCACCAGTGTTTGCAATAGTTTACTGTTAATTGCATTTGCAATACATTGCAGTTTCATTTTATCCTTTAAGGTAAACATATAGAATCTGTTTATTTTTGGGTGTTGCTATATCGAGTTCACCCAGTCTCTTTCTAATTAGTTACCCTGGTGAAATATGGTTGATTGGCCAATGGATGCACTAGTTAATATTGTAACCAATCAAGGTCGTGGGAAGTTTGGCGGGTGGTAAAGATTTGTTTTACGTGTGTGCGGGGGAAGGGAGAGAAGGGGGCTAACCTAAAAAGAGTAGCTAACAGTGGTCAAGCTATACCTGTTTGTTGGAACCATTGTATGTAACCGGAGTTGAACTTTGAAAGTATTTAGTGTATTGCAGTCGCCGTTGGTATGGGTATGAAAGATCGCCTTTCGATTGGAGAACACTTTTCAACGGATGAAGAGCTGGACTGATTGTGAGGTTGCCTACCTTGGATATTCTTCTGCTGCTTTAATGGCGCTTTCGTGAGTTACAGATTCCAGCTGCAAACGAGCTCCAACACTACTTGCCCGCTCCAGGACTCCGAAACACTCACAAACACTTACAGCACAGCATTGACGTTTTTTTACCCGAGGTTTTGTTGTTTTCTTTGATTTGCTATTATAGTGGCCATGTTAGCCTGTATTTCACTGTGAAGTGAGTCAATATAATATAATTGATTGTTTCAAGTAGAAATCCAGGTGTGGTGTACTTTATTGTGTCGACTGATACGATATGGATTAACGCAGTGCATGGGTCTGTTGAATGTTTTCCCAATATTCAGTAGTGTAACAATATACTCCAAAATCCCATGTTATCGGGAAGTTTTACTTTAGCCTCTATTTTAATTAGCTACACGAATCATATTTACCCTAGATTTGTAATTATCTCTAAATGACCTTTTTTTTCACCATATACCCATTGATAAATGACTAAATGCAGTTCACAAGCTTTATGGTGGAAGGGTTACAGTAGTATAATTAGAGCTACAGTGTAAATGCTACACTACTTCTTTATGTTGACAAATTAATGTTCTTATGGATATCCAGGCTCGACAGCACTGGAAGCAGGAGCCATAACAGCGGAGGAAGGCTTGACCATGTTAGAAGGAGGAGCTAAAACAGTGGAGGAAGGCTTGACCACGCTAGAAGCAGGAGCTACAACAACGGAAGAAGGAGGAGTTACAACTCCAGATGCAGGAGTGACCACACCAGATGCATTAGTGAGAACACCAGATGCAGGAGTGACCACACCAGATGCAGGAGTAACAACACCAGATGCAGGAGTGACCACACCTGATGCAGGAGTAACAACACCAAATGCAGGAGTGACCACACCTGATGCAGGAGTGACCACACCAGATGCAGGAGTGACCACACCAGATGCAGGATTGACATCACCAGATGCAGTAGTGACCACTCCAGATGCAGGAGTGACAACACCATATTCAGGAGTGACTACTCCAGATGCAGGAGTGACAACACCAGATGCAGGAGTGACAAACCCAGATACCGGAGTGACAACACCAGATATAGTAGTGACTACTCCAGATGCAGGAGTGACAACACCAGATGCAGGACGTTACTACACCAGATGCAGGACTGACAACACCAGATGCAGTAGTGACAACACCAGATGCAGGAGTGACCACACCCGATGCAGGAGTGACTACACCAGATGCAGGAGTGACAACACCAGATGCAGGAGTGACTTCTCCAACACCAGATGCAGTAGTGACTACTCCAGATGCAGAGTGACAATATACCAGATGCAGTACTGACTACTCCAGATGCAGGAGTGACAACACCAGATTCAGTGCTGACTACTCCAGATGCAGGAGTGACAACACCAGATTCAGTAGTGACAACTCCAGATGCAGAAGTGACAACACCAGATGCAGTAGTGACTACTCCAGATGCAGGAGTGAACACACAGGATTCAGTAGTGACAACTCCAGTTGCAGGTGTGACAACACCAGATGCAGGAGTGACTACATCAGATGCAGGAGTGACAACACCAGATGCAGTAGTGACTACTCCAGAAGCAGGAATAACTACTCCAGATGCAGTAGTGACAACACCAGATGCGGGAGTGACCACACCAGATGCAGGAGTAACAACACCAAATGCAGGATTTACAACACCAGCTGCAGGAGTTACTACTCCAGATGCTGCATTGACAACACCAGATGCAGGAGTAACAACACCTGAAGCAGGAGTGCAGGAGTGACAACACCAGATGCAAGTGACAACCCAGATGCAGGAGTGACACACACCAGATGCAGGAGTGACCACACCAGATACAGGAGTAACAACACCAGATGCAGTAGTGACTACTCCAGATGCAGGAGTGACAACACCAGATGCCGGAGTGACAACACCGGATGCAGTACTGACTACTCCAGATTCGGGAGTGACAACACCAGATGCCGGAGTGACAACACCGGATGCAGTACTGACTACTCCAGATTCAGGAGTCACAACACCAGATGCAGGAGTGACAACACCAGATGCAGTAGTGACAACACCCGATGCAGGAGTGACTACACCAGATGCAGGAGTGACAACACCAGATACAGGAGTAACAACACCAGATGCAGTAGTGACTACTCCAGACGCAGAAGTGACAACACCAGATGCAGGAGTGACAACATCAGATGCCGGAGGGACAACACCAGATGCAGGAGTGACCACACCAGATGCAGGAGTGACCACACCCGATGCAGGAGTGACAACACCAGATGCAGGAGTGACAACACCAGATGCAGATGCAGTGACCACACCAGATGCAGGAGTGACAGTGGTGACTACTCCAGATGCAGGAGTGACTACACCAGATGCAATAGTGACAACACCAGATGCAGGAGTGACCACACCAGGTTCAGGAATGACAACACCAGATGCAGGAGTGACCACTCCAGATGCCGGAGTGACAACACCAGATGCAGGAGTGACTACTCCAGATGCAGGAGTGACAACACCAGATGCAGTGTGACTACTCCAGATGCAGGAGTGACAACACCAGATGCAGGAGTGACAACACCAGATGCAGGAGTGACAACACCAGATGCAGTAGTGACAGTGCAGGTGACAACTCCAGATGCAGGAGTGACAACACCAGATGCAGGAGTGACTACTCCAGATGCAGGAGTGACAACACCAGATGCAGGAGTGACAACACCAGATGCAGGAGTGACTTCTCCAGATGCAGGAGTGACAACACCAGATGCAGTAGTGACTACTCCAGATGCAGGATTGACAACACCATATTCAGTACTGACTACTCCAGATGCAGGAGTGACAACACCAGATTCAGTGCTGACTACTCCAGATGCAGGAGTGACAACACCAGATGCAGGAGTCAGTAGTGACAACTCCAGATGCAGAAGTGACAACACCAGATGCCGGAGTGACAACACCAGATGCAGGAGTGATAACACCAGATGCAGGAGTGACTTCTCCAGATTCAGGAGTGACAACACCAGATTCAGTAGTGACAACTCCAGATGCAGGTGTGACAACACCAGATGCAGGAGTGACAACTCCAGATGCAGGAGTGACAACACCAGATGCAGGAGTGACAACACCAAATGCAGTAGTGACTACTCCAGATGCAGGATTGACAACACTCTATGCAGGAGTGACTACACCAGATGCAGGTGTGACAACACCAGATGCAGGTGTGAACACACCAGATGCAGGAGTGACAACACCAGATGCAGGAGTGACAACACCAGATGCAGGAGTGACCACACCAGATGCAACACCAGATGCAGAGTGACCACACCAGATGCAGGAGTGACAACACCAGATGCAGGATGCAGGAGTGACCACACCAGATGCAGGAGTGACCACACCCGATGCAGGAGTGACAACACCAGATGCAGTAGTGACAACACCCGATGCAGGAGTGACTACACCAGATGCAGGAGTGACAACACCAGATGCAGGAGTGACAACACCAGATGCAGAAGTGACAACACCAGATGCAGGAGTGACAACATCAGATGCCGGAGGGACAACACCAGATGCAGGAGTGACCACACCAGATGCAGGAGTGACCACACCCGATGCAGGAGTGACAACACCAGATGCCGAAGTGACAACACCAGATGCAGGAGTGACAACACCAGATGCAGGAGTGACCACACCAGATGCAGGAGTAACAACACCAGATGACTACTCCAGATGCACCAGATGCAGGAGTGACAACACCAGATGCAGGAGTGACCAACACCAGATGCAGAAGTGACAACACCAGATGCAGTAGTGACTACTCCAGATGCAGGAGTGAACACACAGGATTCAGTAGTGACAACTCCAGTTGCAGGTGTGACAACACCAGATGCAGGAGTGACTACTCCAGATGAAGGAGTGACAACACCAGATGCAGTAGTGACTACTCCAGATGCAGGAGTGACAACACCAGATGCAGGAGTGACAACACCAGATGCAGGTGTGACAACACCAGATGCAGTAGTGACTACTCCAGATGTAGGAGTGACAACACCAGATACCGGAGTGACAACACCAGATGCAGGAGTGACAACACCAGATGCAGGAGTGACTACACCAGATGCAGGAGTGACAACACCAGATGCAGGTGTGACCACAACATATGCAGGAGTGACCACACCAGATGCAGGTGTGACAACACCAGATGCAGGAGTGACAACACCAGATGCAGGAGTGACCACACCAGATGCAGGAGTGACCACACCCGATGCAGGAGTGACAACACCAGATGCAGGAGTGACAACACCAGATGCAGGAGTGACTACACCAGATGCCGGAGTGACAACACCAGATGCAGGAGTGACCACACCTGATGCAGGAGTGACAACACCAGATGCAGTAGTGACTACTCCAGATGCAGGAGTGACAACACCAGATGCAGGAGTGACTACACCAGATGCCGGAGTGACAACACCAGATGCAGGAGTGACCACACCTGATGCAGGAGTGACAACACCAGATTCAGTAGTGACAACACCAGATGCAGGAGTGACAACACCAGATGCAGGAGTGACTACTCCAGATGCAGGAGTGACAACACCAGATGCAGGAGTGACTACACCAGATGCAGGAGTGACAACACCAGATGCAGGTGTGACCACACCAGATGCAGGAGTGACAACACCAGATGCAGGAGTGACAACACCAGATGCAGGAGTGACAACACCAGATGCAGGAGTGACAACACCCAGATGCAGGTGACTACTCCAGACAGGAGTGACAACACCAGATGCAGGAGTGACAACACCAGATGCAGGAGTGACAACACCAGATGCAGTAGTGACTACTGCAGGTGTGACAACACCAGATGCAGGAGTGACAACACCAGATGCAGGAGTGACAACACCAGATGCAGGAGTGACACCAGATGCAGGAGTGACAACACCAGATGCAGGAGTGACAACACCAGATGCAGGTGTGACAACACCAGATGCGGGAGTGACTACATCAGATGCAGGAGTGACAACACCAGATGCAGTAGTGACAACTCTTGATGCAGGTGTGACAACACCAGATGCGGGAGTGACTACATCAGATGCAGGAGTGACAACACCAGATGCAGGAGTGACAACACCAGATGCAGGAGTGACAACACCAGATGCAGGAGTGACAACACCAGATGCAGGAGTGACTTCTCCAGATTCAGGAGTGACAACACCAGATTCAGTAGTGACAACTCCAGATGCAGGTGTGACAACACCAGATGCAGGAGTGACTACACCAGATGCAGGAGTGACAACACCATATGCAGGAGTGACTACACCTGATGCAGGAGTGACAACACCAGATGCAGGTGTGACCACAACAGATGCCGGAGTGACAACACCAGATGCAGGAGTGACAACACCAGATGCAGGAGTGACCACACCCGATGCAGGAGTGACCACACCAGATGCCGGAGTGACAACACCAGATGCAGGAGTGACAACACCAGATGCCGGAGTGACATTACCGGATGCAGTACTGACTACTGCAGATGCAGGATTGACAACACCCGATGCAGGAGTGACTACACCGACTACTCCAGATGCAGTACTGACTACTCCAGATGCAGGAGTGACAACACCAGATGCAGGAGTGACAACACCAACAGGAGTGACAAACCAGTGTGTTTGACCACACCAGGAGGGTATCAACAAGTCCAGATGGAAGAGTGTGTATCTGTGCAACCACACCAGTTGCAGTTGTGACCACAAGACATCCCAACTCCTAAACCAATAGTGTGTTTTCATGGAGGGTATCCTAGTCCAGGGATATCTGTGCTCCTGGGTATACAGGGACGAACTGCCAAGCTATCGAAAATCTTACACCAGGTATTTACATGGTTAATCCTTTTCCAGTGTGCACAAACTGCTAATTCTGAACTTTTTTAAGAAAATAGTAAAATGGCAAGGAATCACACAAATAGAGCCATGCTAGCCAGATCTACTGGCTTACAGGCATTGTGCTAAGCTAGATTCGGTCTATTTTGATTTCACTGGACACAAATTTGAATTAATGATATAATGAAAAAATATTCATTAATTTTCCTACATTCTTCCCTATTCTGTTGCAGCAAAGATTAACAGAACAGCTGAGGTCATAATAGAGGTTAAGCAGATGTTTGTACAAGAATACAAGAACTCCTCATCACCAGCATACAAGGAATTTGTGAATAATTTTATTTCAGATGTAAGAAATAAGTAAAGACCTTTCAGACCTGATGTTTACTTTTTGTGCACACACAGTTGTCCTGAGTAAAAATTCCATGAAAATATTTAGGTTACACAAAACAATATGCCTTTTAAATCTGGACTTTGTTTAATGTCTTTCCCCTAAGTCAGTATTCTTATCATTTCGACTGGTGGCTTAAATTTACATTGATTGTTTGCCCTATTTTACATAATTATACATAATAATATGTTTTTTCAGATGACAGTGTACTATAAATTAAGAATACCCAGCGCCATAGGAGTAGTGGTCAAAAGCTTGAGGTATATATATGAGCTTCAGAGCAAGACAATTCAACTTCCTTATTTATAGTCAAAAAGGAAACGACATTCACTTCCTTTCTTTAATTCAGTGAAGGGGCGCCAATCGTTATCAGTCTGAGTGGCGTGAACTTGGATGAGATAGCTCAACAGATAATCACTGTCTCTGAGGTAAGTAACGTGCACAGTTATCCTCTATATTCATGACCCGCTGTAAAGCAATTTGTAAGATAGACATTTTATCTAAACGTGAGCATTTTAAGGTTTTTATATTTTTTCACTGGTGATAACACATTTCAGAGAAGATATCAGCGCAGAGACATGAATCGCTACATTGTGAGGGCAGCAGTGAATGGGTAACTTGAACACGCAACAGAATGTACAATGTACATTTTCACAAAGCTGGTTCCAGTTAAACATTTTGTAAATGGTCTAGTAAGAAGTTATACGGGGCTTACCATAATCTTATTTTACCTTTTCAGTGTGAATGTTGATCACGATGTGATTTTGGAGATTCCAAACAGTGCTGAAGCCGAAAGAGATTATGATAAAGCATTTCAGGAAGTTTCAAATGCTGTTACGGAGGTTGTAAATTGCACATTAGGTAAAATACGTTTTTTTTATTATACAATTTAAAAGTATATTAAAATTGGCTAGTCTAAGGGGTTTGAAACAAAACTTGTTTTCCATTTTCCATTCATGTTTGTTTGAGTTGCACTTGTTTTTCCTACTAGTAAAGAGATCTAATTTAAATAGTTTTTACCCTCGTCTTTCCCCAAGGATTTTCAGGGTATTTCCTTTTGACAACCAATGAATTTTGACATTCAGGTGTTTAATTATACAATAGACGATGTAATAGTTGTCTACTGTAGAACCAAATTTACTCAAATAACATGGTGTGTGTGTGTGTGTGTGTGGTTTATGTGGGTGGTGTGTGTGTGTGTGTTTGTGTGTGTGTGTGTGTGTGGGTGTGTGGGTCAATATTTGGTTCGTTTTGACAATGCACTTGAATGAATGAATCAGTGTGCAACCCCATTGATCCGTTGACAATCTTGTATCAATACCCTTTTAGCTTGTCCTGATTTTGAGGTTGCCGGTGTGACTCTACCAAAAAAAACGTCACTCGATGAAACAGGTATGTGTTTTGGGTGTTTTTTTCATCCCAGATAGGTGTATGAGTGTATTTTCAACATTAGTTGAGCCCCATAAAAATCTGTACCTATGTATCTGTCATCTGGAAATCTTTTTTGGAATATCGTAATCTTTATCTTTTTTTAAATTCACTGTCAGGGCCCAGTCTGACAGAATTGCTCCAGAAGTTAGGTAGTGAAACTAAATCCTCTGAAAATGAAATACTTTTGATTTCAGTGCTGTTCAGGCGGATACCAGGGGCTGTCATGTTCTTTGTTTTGTTTTAGTCAAGTCATTAATGTAAACATTTCAAAAGGGTGACAACACCCTGCGCCCCTTGGGGAATAAAAAGTCTGTCTGTCTTGTTTCTGAGTTTTATTGCACATTTGTGTTGCACATTGTTTGTACATGTTATCACCGCCACAGCACTTCTTAGCAATGTAAACAAAAGACCGTCGTAACAAATTATTTTTTTAAATCTATAAAACAAGAGAATGTTTTTGATTTATTTTGGTTGAAGTGTTTTTAGGGTATGGAGAGTAAAAATATATATATGAATAAATAAAAATGTCTCCCTCTCTTTATCACACACTGTTTACCTGCCTCTCTCTCCCTCCCTCCCTCCCTCCCTCCCTCCAGCTTTTTGCCAGTCCCTCACAAGTCCAGAGTTGGCGCAGTACTATGAGCCATACAGAGGGAGTGGGCACTTGCAGTGTGTGACTCAGTGTCACAAAGGCCATTCCAACCCCAGGGAGTGTCTCAATGAGGGGACCTGTGAAGTGTCCATCAAAGGAGTGCAGTGCTTGTAAGTCATTCTGCAAGGGATCCCTATTGTGCTTCTGGAATACTGGATTTTTACGCACACGTTGGAGGGGTGAAAGACAGAACATTTCTTTTTTTTTCTTCTTTGATGTCCTGATTACTTTCTTTTCAGTTAACAATTGGGTTGATTAATGTCAGATTTACAACTTTGAGATGTTTCGATTTTTTTTACTATCTATCATTTATCTATTACTTTCTACAGTTGGGAACGTAGCCCCCCCCCCTCACCTCCCCCTCCCCTTTCTGACCAGAATCCAATACTCTGTTTCAGCTGTCTCCATGTCGACACCACGTGGTACCTGGGAAAGGACTGCGACTATGCGGTCAGCAAGGCAGGCGTCTACGCGGGCACTAGCGTAGCTTTTCTGGCTCTGCTGGCCGCGGTGGCAGGCCTGACTGTGTATGTGGTGCTCTCCTCACGGAGGCAAAAAAGGTGAGGCGAGGGCGGTCGATAGGCTCTTTTCTTCTGGCCGTTAAGCACCTACTTCTGTCTGTGTGTGTGTATGTGTGTGTGAGAGAGAGATTTGTAATGGTTTACATTTGACTGAAGTTTCTGCTATCCTTTCACTAGGCATAAAGACAGCAAGGACAAAATGGTGAATGAGTGGTTGGAGGATGACTTTGAGTGGCCGACTGCAAACAGAACGGCCAACACGCCTGACGCAGGTACACACACACACACACACACACACACACACACACGCAACCTCCTTCCCTAGCACACCCACACGCAAACACACACATACAATACACACTACCGTGCCTACATTATTGCAAAATCAAACCACATTTATCAGTCAAGAGACAGTTTCCATGATATTGTCGACATGACGAGGAATATCTATGACCACGTTGAAATAAATAATCCCTTATTCTTTGCTTTGATTAACATTTTCCTTCTCCCAGGAGTCTATGGTAACCCTGGATACTCGGATACAGATTCTCAGTTGACCGGACAATATTCCGCAGTCGGAGGAGGCTACCCCCAGTCGGCACAGTCGTCACGCCAACAGTTCACCTTACAAAGGTTCTCAACCAACCAGCCTGTGAGTGTCGATGATGCATTTTTTTCCAATCAAAAGTAGATCCAGTGGCATCTCACTAATATAATAATTATAATTTCAATACTACTACTGGTCACTAATAATAATAATACAATAATAATAATAATAATAATAATAATAATAATAATAATAATAATAATAATAATAATAATAATAATAATATGCTTTACATTGCAAGAGTAATCTCAATGTATTGTTCTCATTATTGTTACACATCATTTATTAGTATTATTATTATTACACAATGCATTATTATTAGTAGTAAAGTAAGTTGTGATTCACATAGAAAAGAAAATAGACTAGGTTTGTTTTTAAAGTTTGTCAATTCTTTTTATTATTTCCTACTGTATCACAGAACCTGCCGTCATCAACGTGCTGTCTTTGTCTTTGTCCACAGACCTCAAATCAGAACAACCTCCGAAATCTAAAAACCTTATAGGTTCCAATGCCCAGCTCGGAACCACGGTGCTGACCTGAGCACAGCTGGCCCAGACTGTTTGTTTACACTGTCACAACAACAACAACAACAACCACCACCCGGGAGCAAGACGCTCAGGACAGTACAACTGAGTTTGTGCTCACCACTGTGCAAAATGGCAACTACCAAATTGGGCATTTTTATAATTTGTGTTTTTTTTGAGAAGCAGAATGCGTGTGATGAAAGTTAATCTTCTTGTGGTATGAAGCATACTTTGGGTCACAGCAATCTTGTTTCCACGTCAGGTAAAACTCCCACCAAGGTTTCTTCTACACCACAGCTGCGTTATAACATAATATATTATATAATACTATTTTGTCTTATTATTATTAACTTTATTATGATGACACCATTTCCCAACCCACTACTCAAAACAAATGGTTTTCCTTTGATTTTGAGTAGAAAATAAGAATGTGTCAACTGCGTGCAGAAACTGCTAGTGGAAGACTTTTGTGAAGTATATCATAAAAAATTTTTTTTTTAGTTTGAGCCTTAGTCCTGTGGACGATGAAAGCAAGACAGAATTTTGGTAGACTTACTTTGCTCTGACCATTTCAAGCAATCAGGTATGACCCAGGACAGTGTAGTGATTAAAACACAAAACCACTCCGTGAAATGTCTGGTGACCAGGTTGAAACTAACACTATTTATTATTTACACTATTACGAACCATTATTTTTATTGATTAATGATGATTCATATTTAGCAGCATGTTTGAGAGGATAGGCTACTCTGTATTGATGAGCAATATGGTTTACTTTTGGCACAGCTTCTGATTTAAAATTGCATATGTGAGGTTGAATATTTTCAGTGTAATGCCAATCATGAACAAAACTAAAGCAAAAATCAACAGGTGAAGACAGTTCTGTTGCATTTTATTACTAATTTCATATTTTTATATTCCAAGATTGCACATTTTCTTAAAGTCTGCAGTACTAAAGGGGAAAATGTCTATGTATTATTTATTTATTGTATGAACTACTGAACGATCATCATTGAGCTGCTACATTCCCTGCATTCTGTCTCATAGTGAATAAATGTCTTTATGTGTTTGCCTTGTTTATTTTAGGTAAAGAAAATACCCTTTTTTGATAATTGAGAGATCCTTCAAAAAGCCCCACTAAGAAAATGTTGATATTTAGGAATATCTAATACTTGGTGTTTGAGGATGCTACCTAGAATGTCTCATTTGCACATTCATAGTTATTTATCCATTAATATGTGCATACATACCTTTTTTACACTGGGTTGAAACTAGTGCAATTGCCAGCTGTTACTTCAGGAACATTTCACACACAGTTCATCAGAAAACAATAAATTACATGACAAACTGAACAGTATCTATTGCAGGCCCTATCTCATTGCGACACCAGCCACACTGATTTGCATGGCAAAAGGTTTTACGACAACTATGAAGGCCCTCATAAAACAAGTTTTCCAGCTGGTTAAAATGAAACGGTGTTGAAATCAACTAGAACTGTCACTAGAGAACAGTATCTATTGCAGGCTCTGCTTTGCCAAACAACTCCCCTTCAACACGCCAACACAGCCACAGTTGTAAATGAACTGTCGTCAAATAACTTCCGGCTGTTAAAAGGTTCTGGTATGGTACCTTAGACAACCTATATTGATAAATGAAGTCATCAAACAGAAGATTAAATTCGATTGTGTCCCCAATTTTAAACGTCATGTGTTTGTAGTTTTCCAGCTCAGCTGTGCTGTAAAATGAAACGGTGTGAAGAGGGTGAAATCAACTAGATCATATAAAAGCTACCTTTGAGTCCATCTAACTTTTTGCCAGGCTGCGTAAATAGATTTAATAGTACAACAAGAAAAGCGTTGAGGTACAATTATAACAACTTTCTCTGAATCCCCACCTTTAAATTTTTTTTTTTTGAGTTACAGATTTTCTTGCTTCCACTGGTGGTGAAGTGTATCACAATGTGGCCTTGGCAACTAGCTTCACGGTAATAAAAGTTGCAGAAGGGGTTGACATCCTTTTCCTCGAGGCCATATTATTGCACAACCATTGGCACACAAATAATAGTCTCCCTGATTGCATATAAGACAATGGAAGGCACACACACTCGGTTACATCGAAAGACTTGTGCAAAAAGTACCTTTATTTTCTCACTCTTTACAAACAACACAATGCAATCCAAATAAAGATGGTACATATTGGTACAAATTGCACAGCAGCAACAACTAGCTTATTTCTTATTAATTGGCTTGGCTCCACTAAACTAGCATTGAAATAAAGTTCATGCCCCCGTCCAAATACTGCTGCCTTTAAAGTCTTTCTAGAGAGTGTGTTAAGGCATCGCAAATTCCTGTTATTTGGAATGTGACCTTTACAAGCAACCTGATACATATTCACACTTTGAAGTCAAACAGCTAAAGACATTTATGTTGTCGTTATGGTATGTTCTGTTATTTTCTCCTTTGAGGTAATGTTATGCATTTGGAAGGAAATGGTAAACGGTAAAGCCATCACAAACATTCTACAGGAAGTCATCGCAACTGACAAAATGGACGCCCTAGAAACTCTCGCTGGATGGGTCGCCGTGCCAGCCTGTCCCTGCTCGGTGGAATCCATCCGTTCCCTGTCTTCAAAATCCGGACCCGACCCGCCAACGGCTCCTTTGGCGCCGTGGTCTGTCGGAGGTTGAAGTGGGGTCTGGGAGGCTCGCCCGAGGTCCGAAAGGGCCTCTGAGCCGGGGACTGTAGCGCACTCCCCCCCTGCGCTCGGTGAGGCTAACCCCGGGTCTGTGGGGGCTGACAGGAGGGGAAACACAGAGCCAAGCAGACATGTTTCAGAAAGAGACAGAGACGTTACACATGTACACATACACACACGCGCTCTGTGGCTTAACAGGGAGCTGAACACACTCCTCTAACCCATTCATTCATAAGTTTCATGAAACACTTATATTTCATCAAACACTTAAAGCATGTCATTCTGATTCGTCTGTAACAAGTGTAGACCATTGTTCTTTGACTTGAAATGATAAAGGGTTTATCATTGAAAACAGAATGGAAGTCAGAGAAAGTCTGCATTGAGTTCCATGGCATCCATTGATTTAAGCTGCACAGCAGATCTTCAAATGCTTGGGGTAGGCTCTTACCCTTTCTATATGGCTATATGAATCGATTGTAGGGGATTATATTTATTAGTTGTTTCTACAGGAACAGCCCTGAAGTCTGACGCCTACCTCACGCATGTGGTCTTGTAGTTCATTACAGTCCAGCAGGGGGAGCTCTTCAGGCAGACACATAAGCAGGTCCAGCAACAACACACTTTCTAGGAGGTGGAGATGGAGACGAAAAACAAGTGACTGATTGAGTATTTCACACTAGACTTCATTTCACTACTTCATCATCATGAAACAAAAACAAAAACAAAGCTGGTCACCTCTTTATTTCGTCTTTCACATTTTATTGCCTAGATATGAAAATGCGTATAATTTGAAACATAATACCGTTAAAAAGTATATAATTTGAAGTGTGCAGTAAAAATAAAATAAGTAATTGTTCAATTTGAGTGGAGCTCTGGCTAGGCCCCAGATTCTCCCACCCATAGGCGTGAGCTCCATGTCCTCCTGCTTGGGATTGTGCACTGGACTCAGGAAGCTGTAGATCTTCTCAAAGTCCACGAGAGAAGGGGGGAGTTTTCAGGGTGGAGACATCATTGCTGACACACACACACACAGAAATAAAAATGCAACACGTCACACTCACTGCAGTGAGAACGTGAATACAGTACGACAAGTGATCGGTTGCATCTATACATTACATAGAGAACATACAGATACACTGCCCGGCCAAAAATAAGTCACACACTAGTATTTCGGTGGACCGCCCTTAGCTTTGATTACGGCATGCATTCGCTGTGGCATTGTTTCGATAAGCTTCTACAATGTCACAACATTTATTTCTGTCCAGTGTTGCATTAATTTTTCACCAAGATCTTGTGTTGATGATGGGAGAGTCGGACCACTGCGCAAAGTCTTCTCCAGCACATCCCAAAGATTCTCAATGGGGTTAAGGTCTGGACTCTGTGGAGGCCAATCCATGTGTGAAAATGATGTCTCATGCTCCCTGAACCACTCTTTCACAATTTGAGCCCGATGAATCCTGGCATTGTCATCTTGGAATATGCCCGTGCCATCAGGGAAGAAAATATCAATTGATGGAATAACCTGGTCATTCAGTATATTCAGGTAGTCAGATGACTTCATTCTTTGGCCACATAACGTTGCTGAACCTAGACCGGACCAACTGCAGCAACCCCAGATCATAGCACTGCCCCCACAGGCTTGTACAGTAGGCACTAGGCATGATGGGTGCATCACTTCATCTGCCTCTCTTCTTACTCTGATGCGCCCATCACTCTGGAACAGGGTAAATCTGGACTCATCAGACCACATGACCTTCTTCCATTGCTCCAGAGTCCAATCTTTATGCTCCCTAGCAAATTGAAGCCTTTTTTTCCGTTTAGCCTCACTGATAAGCGGTTTTCTTACAGCTGCACAGCTGTTTAGTCCCAATCCTTTGACTTCCCTTCGCATTGTGCGTGTGGAAATGCTCTTACTTTCACTATTGAACATTGCCCTAAGTTGTACTGTTGTTTTTTTACGATGTGATTTCACCAAACGTTTAAGTGCTCGCCGATCACGATCATTCAGGATTTTTTTCCGACCACATTTCTTCCTGGAAGATGATGGTTCCCCACTATCCTTCCAGTTTTTAATAATGCATTGGACAGATCTTAACCCAATTTTAGTAGTTTCAGCAATTTCCTTAGATGTTTTGTTTGCTTGATGCATGCCAATAATTTGACCCTTCTGAAACTGATTAACATCTTTTCCACGACCACAGGATGTGTCTTTCGACATGGTTGTTTAAGAAATGAGAAGCTTCTCACTGTGTCAGTTAGGGTTAAATAACTTGTTGCCAGCTGAAACATAATCACCCATGCAGTAATTATCACACACACACACACTTACACACCAGGTATATGGTGACTTTTTTTCAACAGTGGTTGAGTTAACACACATCTGTACACAAGCAGTGTATATGTATTCCATCAATAACATTTATGTACACACACACACACACACACACACACACACACACACACACACACACACACACACACACACTCATGCAGTGCTATTCCATTAAGTAACATTTATTCCTTTATCTGATAAGTGGTACACACACACACACACACACACACACACACACACACACACACACACACACACACACACACACACACACACACACACACACACACACACACACACACACACACACGCAAACAGAGGGATAGATGAACGGTGTCTGCATCCAAGCGGACACACACATTATTCCACCGAACGGACGAGACAGTCAGACAAGAGAGACAGAACGGGAAGGGCACGACAGAGTAAGACGGCCTGACAGGAAAGTATCTGTTTTGACAGTGTAGTACACAGGATGTATGAGACACGTCGGGACAAACAGCTAGCTAGTGGAATAGTGGTCGTCCATTTTGACCCAGACTGGAAACGGATTGAAGTGAGCGACGGTGAAATAGAAAACGGAGAAAAAAACCGGAAAAGAGGGATGAGACCTGAACGATGGCATCCTCAATCTGTCGATCTTCCTAGTTGTCAATCGTCCTCCGACACACACACACACACACACACACACACACAGTCGCGCACGCACGCACACACGCACACACACACACACACGCGCGCAGTCTCAGAGGTAATTTTCGCACCCGTAACACATTATCGAGTCCCTCTAAACTAAAGAACACCTCTGTCCACCGGATTTGATGACTGTCTGAAGCACTGAAATAAAAAATCCATCCATCCATTCATCCATCCATTTTCCGCCGCTTATCCGGGGCCGGGTCGCGGTGGCAGCAGGCTCAGCAGGGTATTCCAGCCGTCCCTATCTCCAGCAACGCTTTCCAGATTCTCCTGGAGGCTCCCGAGGCGTTCCCAGGCCAGACGAGATATATAATCTCGCCAGCGTGTTCTGGGTCTACCCCGGGGTCTCCTACCAGTAGGGCGTGCCCGGATAACCTCCAACGGGAGGCGCCCAGGAGGAATCCTAATCAGATGCCCGTACCACCTCATCTGGCTCCTTTCGACACGAAGGAGCAGCGGCTCTACTCCGAGCTCCCTCCGGATGACCGAACTCTTTACCATATTCCTAAGGCTGAGCCAAGCCACCCTACGGAAGAAACACATTTCAGCCGCTTGTACTGGCGATCTTATTCTTTCGGTCACTACCCAAAGCCCATGACCATAGGTGAGGGTTGGAACGTAGACCGACTGGTAAATCGCGAGTTTCGCCTTTCGGCTCAGCTCCTTCTTCACCACGACGGTCCGGTACAACGCCCGCATTACTGCTGATGCTGCACCAATCCGCCTGTCAATCTCATGCTCCATTTTTCACACACACACAGCACTCAATCCCAACCTGGAGAGAGCACTCCAGAGAACCATGGCCTCAGACTTGGAGGTGCTGACTCTCATCCCGACCGCTTCACACTCAGCTGCAAACCGCTCCAGTGCATGCTGAAGGTCACAGTCTGAAGAAGCCAACAGAACCACATCATCTGCAAAGAGCAGAGAAGCAATTCTAAGGTCCCCAAACTGGACACACATTATCCCCCGGCTACGAAAATCACAAACAGCGCCGGTGAAGAGGGGCAGCCCTGGCGGAGTCCAACACCCACTGAAAACGTATTTGACTTTGTGCCGAGCATACGGACACAACTCTCTCTCACATATAGGGACCAAATGGCTCGTAGCAACGGCCCCAGTACCCCATACTCCCGCAGTACCCCCCACAGGACTCCGCAGGGGTCACGGTTGTAGGCAACGATGTTATCGAGTGATTGCAACTATTTAATTCCTTCATTTAACGTATTTAATTTTATGTTTAAAAAATTATATTTATATTCCCATAGTCACATTTGTCACCAAAATACACTGCCAGAAAGTCACATTAGACAAGAGAAAGTCCGTTCTCTACCCTAGTTTCAGTTTTATTACTCCTACACAAGTTATTACTCAAAATAGCATATGACAACCAATAAGAACTGGAGGAAAAAAGAGTGAGAGGTGAAGTAAACGGAGATAACAAGACAACAACAACAAACCTTCCCCCTCCAACCCCCCCCTCCCTCCCCCAATCCCCACACCCCCACCCCCACCCCCCTCCAACCTCCCTCTGACCCCCAACCCCCTCCGACCCTCCACCCCCCTCTTCCCGTGCGAGACCCACCCCCGTTGTTCTGCGGGCCCCCGCTGGTGGCGGCGGGGCTGTTGTGCTGGGCGTAGGTCAG
Source organism: Galaxias olidus (assembly GCA_026901105.3). NCBI lineage: Eukaryota > Metazoa > Chordata > Actinopteri > Galaxiiformes > Galaxiidae > Galaxias > Galaxias olidus. Next base: position 62,824 of record JAPMUY010002417.1, on the reverse strand, counting down.
GGCGAAGTGGGCGAGCGGGCAGATGACGTTGTGGTCGCCCACGATGTCGTCCATGGCCTCGCGGTTCTTCAGGCCGTTGTCCTCGTCCATCCAGTCGGTGTACTGCAGCACCACCGCCTCCAGGCTGATCTCGTTGGCGTGGGGGACACTCATCTTCACACCTGGTGGAGGGGTTGGGTGGGCATGTCATTCAGGAATACATATGAGTATACAGTATACAGTGCATCCGGAAAGTATTCATACCCCTTCGCTTTTTCCACATTTTATTATGTTACAGCCTAATTTCAAAATGGATTAAATAAAAACATTTTCTCAACATTCTACACACAATACCGCATAATGACAAACGTTTTTTTGAATTTTTTGCAAATGTATTAAAAATAAAAAAAATTAATGTCACATGTACATAAGTATTCACACTCTTTACTCAGTACTTTGTTGAAGCACCTTTGGCAGCAATTACAGCCTTAAGTCTTCTTGAGTATGATGCTACAAGCTTGGCACACCTATTTTGGGGCAGTTTCTCCCATTCTTCTTTGCAGATCGTCTCAAGCTCCATCAGGTTGGATGGGGAGCGTCGGTGCACAGCCATTTTCAGATCTCTCCAAAGATGTTCAATCGGGTTCAAGTCTGGGCTCTGACTGGGCCACTCAAGGACATTCACAGACTTGTCCCGAAGCCACTCCTTTGATATCTTGGCTGTGTGCTTAGGGTCGGTGTCCTGTTGGAAGGTGAACCTTCGCCCCAGTCTGAGGTCCAGAGCGCTCTGGAGCAGGTTTTCATCAAGGATCTGTCTGTACATTGCTGCATTCATCTTTCCCTTGATCCTGACCAGTCTCCCAGTTCCTGCCGCTGAAAAACACCCCCACAGCATGATGCTCCCACCACCATGCTTCGCTGTAGGGATGGTATTGGCCAGGTGATGAGCAGTGCCTGGTTTCCTCCAGACATGACGCTTGGCATTCAGGCCAAAGAGTTCAATCTTGGTTTAATCAGACCAGATAATTTAGTTTCTCATGGTCTGAGAGTCCTTTAGGTGCCTTTTGGCAAACTCCATGCGGGCTGTCATGTGCCATTTACTGAGGAGTGGCTTCTGTCTGGCCACTCTACCATAAAGGCCTGATTGGTGGAGTGCTGCAGAGATGGTTGTCCTTCTGGAAGGTTCTCCCATCTCCACAGAGGAACACTGGAGCTCTGTCAGAGTGACCATCAGGTTCTTGGTGACCTCCTAGACCAAGGCCCTTCTTCCCATATTGCTCAGTTTGGCCGGGCGGCCAGCTCTAGGAAGAGTCATGGTGGTTCCAAACTTCTTCCATTTGCAAATGATGGAGACCACTGTGTTCGTTGGGACCTTAAATGGTGCAGAAATTGTTTTGTACCCTTCCCCAGATCTGTGCCTCGATACAATCCTGTCTCGGAGGTCTACAGACAATTCCTTGGACTTCATAACTTGGTTTGTGCTCTGACATGCACTGTCAACTGTGGGACCTTATAGAAACAGATGTGTGCCTTTCCAAACCATGTCCAATCAATTGAATTTACCACAGGTGGACTCCAATCAAGTTGTAGAAACATCACAAGGATGATCAGTGGAAACAGGATGCACCTGAGCTCAATTTTGAGTGTCACAGCAAAGGGTGTGAATACTTATGTACATGTGATATTTAAATTTGTTATTTTTAATACATTTGCAAAAAAAAAAGAAAAATTTCTTCACTTTGTCATTATGCGGTATTGTATGTAGAATGTTGAGAAAATTTTTTTATTTAATCCATTTTGGAATTAGGCTGTAACATAATAAAATGTGGAAAAAGTGAAGGGGTATGAATACTTTCCGGATGCACTGTATATATGTAGTGTGTGTCCAAACATTTGACTGATACTGTATATATATATATATATATATATATATATATATATATATATGTATATATATATATATATATATGTATATATATTTATTTATTTATATTAAAAAACACTTGAGGGAATATGTACGGAGCCCCTAAAGTCTTAAAAGTCGATCCTTTTTTAAACGTGTAAAGAAAGTAAATATTAAGCTAGCGTCTTTGAGAATGGTTGACTGCCAATAAGGTAGTAAATGCAAAGATATTAGTAGGCCCCGATTGTACAGGGACACTTATGGTTGTTTCTGGCTTAAATGTTAAATGAAAATCGGAAACGCTACGTAATTCATCTTCAATCTAAATCCAAATTCCGTTCTGGTTATAATTCCATAATCTCCGCCCATGATTCAATCCAAACACTTGAACACATTCAAGGAAATACAAGTGGTCCGCGGTTCCTTACTCGCCCTCCCATTGGCTACAATCCAGGACGTAAACAGGAAGTGAGCCCGTACCTTCCAGGAAGTTCTCTCGGGAGATGAGGCTCTCGTTGTCCTTGCTGAACCCGGGCGAGCCGTAGAGCAGGAAGTACGACCCCTCGTCCTGGTTGACCCCCAGCATGATTTGGGTGTCCTTGTAGTTGCCCGAGCTGAGCATGGCCCACGGCATCACCTAGGCAACGAGGGAATATCACAACGGAGGAAACAAAATAAACAATACAGTTTGTTAAGTTTCTGCCTCCTTCTGGTTAGAACGTGAGAAAGTCAGGCGGACATCGTGGCCATACCTGTCACTCCTGGTCGATGAGCTCCTGAGGCGGCTCGTTGCGGAGGCAGTCCACCAGCTCCGTGTCCTTGCCCCACTGGCAGCCCACCAGCTTGCCCAGGAGGGTGGCTCGTCGGCGGGCCTCGGCGGGCGTGACGGTGGCCCAGGGGCAGTTGGGCACGCCACTCTGCAGGATGGCCCGGGTGAACATGTGTCGGCTGTCGGGGGAGAGGAGGTGCATGCCCACCGAGGCGCCGCCCGCGCTCTCCCCGAAGGTGGTCACCTTTCAGAGAGAGAGGGAGAGGGAGAGGGAGAGAGATAGAGATAGAGAGTAAATCACGTGAGACTGGTGTGGTCTTGTTGTTTTTTGCAGGTTTGGATCTTTTTTTGTGTGTGTCCATAGGGTATTTACCTTAAAAGGGTTATCTTGGATTATTACTTGTTTGGGATCCCTACCTGTTTAGTGGTCCCTACCTGATTGGGGTCCCTACCTGTTTTGTAGTTCCTACCTGATTGGGGTCCCTACCTGTTTAGTGGTTCCTACCTGTTTAGGGTCCCCACCTGATTAGTGGTTCCTACCTGATTGTGATTCCTACCTGTTCGTGGGTCCCTTCCTGATTGGAGTCCCTACCTGATTAGTGGTTCCTACCTGATTAGTGGTTCCTACCTGATTAGTGGTTCCTACTTGATTAGTGGTCCCTACCCGATTGTGTCTCCCTACCTGTTTAAAGGTTCCTACTCGTTAGGGGTTCCTAGCTGTTTGGGGTTCCCCTTGAAGGCGTGGATATTATCCTGGACCCACTGCAGCGCCATCCTCTGGTCCAGCAGGCCCACGTTGCCCGGCGCCTCAGAGCTCCCGTGCAGAGCCAGGAAGCCGAAGGCGCCGATGCGGTAGTTCATGGAGACCACGATGACCGTCTCACTGTGGGCCAGGTACCGGCCGTCGTACACGTCCAGGGAGGAGGAGGCGCTGTAGAAACCTGGAGGAAAGGAGAGGAGGGAGGGAGGGAGGAGGGGGAGAGGGAGGGGTAGAAGGGAGGGCAGAGGAGGGAGGGAGAAGAGAGAGGGGGAGGAGGGAATGAGGGGGGATAGGGTGGACAAAACAGAGTGTGTAGATGTGTGGGGGGGGTGGACAGGTGAGGAAAGAGGGTGATAGGGAGGGGGGGTATGGGAATGGAGATAGTGGAGGGGGGGTAAATAGGGAGGCAGGGAAGCAGGTTGAGATAGGGAGGGAAGAATAGAGAGGGGATAGGTGGAGAGGCGGGGGGGGGGGGGCTGGGATAGGGAGGAGGGATAGGCAAGGAGGAGGGATGAAGTTAGGGGGGAGGAAGGCAGTGCGTGAATACGTTAGGGATGGAGGGATTGAAATAGGGAGGAATGGAAAGTGAGGGGGTTGGGTTGGGAAGGAGAGGAGAGAGTGTTGTCATTACTGTAAGGTATAAGCAGAACAAAATGTACTATAGTAGTATGCTTTACTAGTACTAAGTACTATAGTAGTATGCTTTACTAGTACTTAGTACTATAGTAGTATACTTTACTAGTACTAAGTACTATGGTAGTATGCTTTACTCGTACTAAGTACTATAGTAGTATGCTTTACTAGTACTAAGTACTATAGTAGTATGCTTTACTAGTACTAAGTACTATAGTAGTAGGATTTCCTAGTACTAAGTACTATAGTAGTGTGATTTACTAGTACAAAGTACAAAAGTAGAATGTTTTACTAGAACTAACTATTATAGTAGCATGATTTACTAGTACTAAGTACTATAGAGGTATGCTTTACTAGTACTATAGTGTATGATTTACTAGTACTACATATTATAGTAGTATGCTTTACTAGTACTAAGTACTATATTAGTATGCTTTACTAGTACTAAGTACTATATTAGAATGCTTTACTAGTACTAAGTACTATAGTAGTAGGATTTACTAGTACTAAGTATTATAGTAGTGTGATTTACTAGTACAAAGTACAAAAGTAGAATGCTACTAGAACTAACTAGTAGCATGATTTACTAGTAGTATGATTTACTAGTACTAAGTACTATAGTAGTATGCTTTACTAGTACTAAGTACTATAGTAGCATGCTTTACTAGTACTAAGTACTATAGTAGTATGCTTTACTAGTACTAAGTACTATAGTAGTATGCTTTACTAGTACTAAGTACTATATTAGTATGCTTTACTAGTACTAAGTACTATAGTAGTATGCTTTACTAGAACTAAGTACTATAGTAGCATGATTTACTAGTACTAAGTACTATAGTAGTATGCTTTACTAGTACTACGTTCTATAGTATTATGCTTTACTAGTACTAAGTACTATAGTAGTATGATTTACTAGTACTAAGTACTATAGTAGTATGATATACTAGTATTAAGTACTATGAATATACAGCAAATCCTCTTCCCACCAAATAAAGTGATGGAGCTTAAACGTGGGTATGTAGAAATTAATTCCGACGGACCGCCTTTAAAAACAGTATTGCTTTTTTATTTTCTTATTTGCTGACTTTGCTTCTCATTTCAGAAATCTAGTTAAACCTTGCAGTACATTAATAATATTTGCAATCAACCCTGAATGCTATGATTAATCACTGACTTACAGAAGCAGTTTTGTAGCACTAAATCCCAAGTCACTCCACAATTTAACACAACGTAAAATAGCACGATAGCCTGTGTATACCACCTCCTTATGATAAATTTGTTATCAAAACATAAAGGTGCACAACATAATATTATGAAATAATAATAATAATAAAATAATATTATGAAAATGCTAAAATACTACATTATAAAATTGTTCCATAGACACATCAGTCTATACCTCAGCATACCTCCGTCCAAGTCAAGTTATCTGGCCATCTCCTTTCAATATACAATCACAAAACAATGACCCCCTAGGTACAGTACACACATAAACATACAAACGCATCACGCCGCCGAGATGTCACAGCATGACTACCACGACTACCATGCTCTCCATTTCTATCCTTTTCTCCTCCCCTCCCAACATTTCTAAATCAAACCGCTGCATGAGCACGAAGGCCACTCACTGCAGCTCCAGAAGCAGTATACAGACAGAGTCGTCGTGTTTTTGCCCAGTGTAGTTCAAATGCTTTCTGTTCGCTAATAGCCTGTGATATCACAAGATCTCTACGATGTGTTTGTACTTCGGGCTAAAAATAATCAAAGTCTATTCATTCATCTTCTGTTTGTCCAGTGAAGTGTTGATACAGTTGCTCCTTTTCTGTCACACGCTTTGTTAAAGTCATCGTTATTAACACAGCGAGGCTATATATTGACAATTATATTTCTATTTATTAGGTAATTTTGTCACTTTTTTTCACTTATTTAAACTCGTACAACTACAACATGGGTGTGGATTTATTGCCTTCGCCTGTAGTTTGTAATTTGATCTGAGATAGCAACATTGATTGTTTTGTTATTAGATAGAGTGGACAATGGTTGAATCCAGTTCTCTTCCCGTCTCTTCCTCCCAGTCACCGGCTCTCCCTGAACCTGGCAATGATCTCTGGCTCGGTTGTTATGGCAACCGCATCACACCCACTGTATCCTCCCCGCCCATCACCATACAGGCCACTACACCCTGCCCACTCTCTCTCTCTCTCTCTCTCTAATTATACATATCTCCCTTTCACTTTATCACTCTGTCTTTCCTTCTTCTATAAATCCTCCTTGCTCTTCTCTCTATCTATATCTCTCAGCTTGTGGACCCTCTTTCTTTACATCCCTGGTCTCTTGAATACGATTCCCTTGCTGTATCTCCCTCTCTCGCTCCAGCTAACTTTGTGTGGCTTTAATCTCTGTGTCACCGTGCCATACATGCTTAATACGTACGTTGATTCATTCAAGATTGATGCTTGCTTTCAATCTTGTAAAGATCCATAACTAGCTTACACACACACACACACACACACACACACACACACACACACACACACACACACACACACACACGCAGAGGCACACACAGGCACACACAGGCACACACACGCACAGGCACAGGCGCACACACACACAGATCCGGCAGTAGTAGCCACATAGCATTCATGTCTTTCGATGCCACAGGCCACCATTGAATCAATTAGAACAAAACAAGTGTTTCTACTATCAGCTGAAGAATGGTGGAGTGGAGGGTAGAGAACGAAGACGTGTGACGAGTTCGGCAGATAAACACACCTTGAAGTGTTGCCAACTAGACTTAAATCGTACCATGGGCACAAAGTGCCACGGCAACCATCTTACTGTCTACACCTCCTAACTCTATGGTCCGGCTAGCCGAACCAGAATTCCCAACAGAGTGTAAGAGAGACAGACAGAGATAGAGCGAGAAGGGAGCAGTCGAGGATGTATAGATCAAGAAGGAGAAGGGAAGAGAGACACAGGAAGAGATAAACAAACAGACACACACACATAGTGGGGTTCGCCTAAGCAAACAAACATGAAAGCCTCATGCACAAGTAAACAGGCTATGCCTACTATATGGCACAAACAGGTTTTACAGTGACATGCTGAGTTGAGTCATTAGCCTAGCCTACAGCTGGTGTTTAACAATACACCCAAGTTAAACCATGTAGACCATGTGTACCAGTAGAACTCTGTCAATTTGACTAGGTGTTTTTTTTCCTTTTTTTTACGGCCAGATGACTTACAGAAGGCTTATGGAAGACACAAGTGGCGCTGAATAAGGAGGGGTAAAAGACAAGAGAAGAGGGGTGGTCAATGCGCACAACCACAAAATGTCCACATCTGGTCCTACCTGTGGACAAACAGACAACTTTCTCTCAAGTTAAATACATAAATACGGTATTGACATGTGAATTCATTTTGTATGGTGAACCCTTTAAAAGTAAATATTTTTACTGTCAGGCTTGTGCCTGCCGTCGGTGTATTTGTCTTTCTGTATTTAAACTATTTATCTCGGAACACAGAGGCAAAGCACAGACGATTTCGTTCGGACACAGAGCTTCAACGACCTTCCATGATACAACCTCTATGTACATCAGATCCAGTTACCTCGTACACATACAAAAACACACTCGCGCACACAACCGCGTGAGCACACACGGCAACATCTTCCGAGAAAAGCAGCCATCTGTGCAACTAGGCAACAAGCTGTCCGTGAAACGCTATCAGATGCTACGAGTCCATGTTAGCCTAATAAGCTACAATAAACAACATGAATGAATGATGGAGATTACTCTCTGTTAGGCAAATAACACATCTAAAACCAAGACAGGTTAGAGAGACCTAAAACCATGTATCATTACGCAATAGAATGCAAGTGCCCACGGACTAGGTGCAGTAAAATGAACTCAGACTAGTAAACACGCCAAATACATATTTAGGCTCTATCCACGAACACATTTGTTGCTATATCTCAGTATACTATCTGTAAATTAAACATGCCGATAAGGCATTTTGTATTGTAGTCTAGACCCCCCCCGCAAAAAAACTGATCTTATGTGCGGCCAGTGTGGGGTAAAATAACACCAACAAATCACGCGAACGCTACCACATGCGTCTGGCTTGGGAGGCGCGTCACACATGTACTGTACAGTAGTCTGCTTTCATAGCCCGCTGCAGCCATTGTCGTATGCATTGTTTTTAATCAACATACATGCGTGAAATCTCCTATTCAGATATGTTACTAAACGAAATCAACATATGTATTCCTACAAAACAACTAGCAACGAGCAGAGGCAAAGGCCGTTGTTGCACCTTACCTGGGTGTTACAGCCGATAAAAAATACCCAACTGACAGGCACCGATTTCCCCTTTTGGTTGATTCCCTCCTCTCCCTTTCCTTGGACGTCGAAAGGAAAACCTCCTATGTCCAACTGAAAATAAGAGGCGAGAGAGGTTTTTTTACCCGGTGACGGGACTCCGTTACAGTCTCGGCTGTCAAGCCAAATCGTTAATAAGTCTCCCCGGTCGGTTTGTTTAGTGGAGACTGTCGGCGCCAGTGCGTGCGCAGTGCCAGCCGTGCTATGCTGCTGTGACAGCAGGGGGAGACTGCTGTCAGTTTAACTCCTCACGAGATCTTGGAGACAAAAAAAGACAACACCGCTGGTCAAACCTCGCGAGAGAGAGAGAAATATATATTTTTTAATAAGAGGCACAGGGTCTGTGATTGAGTAGTTGACTCTCGTCCAAAGGTTTGTAAATATTTCCAATGAGTTCGATTGCCACACATGTTCATCACGGTTCATGATAAGGATAGTGCAGCCCAATGTAACACATATTACTTCCCCCTTATGCTCTCACTCTTTTCTTCCCTCTCTCAGACACATTTTCTGTCTACACACACACACACACACACACACACACACACACACACACACACACACACACACACACACACACACACACACACACACACACACACACACACACACACACACACACACACACACACACACACATTACATTACATTAACCCTCCTCCTCCTACCGCACTCTATTGAATGCCAAGGTCTCTGCCACCGTGGTGACAAATGGACAGCTGTTAGTCTTTTACTGGCTTTGCCTTGGAGCCATAACTGCTCTGAAGAAGGAGAGAAAGAGAAAGAGAAAGAGAGTGAGAGAGAGAGAGAGAGAGAGAGAGAGAGAGAGAGAGCAATGGAAATGCAATAGAAACAGAAGGTCATTTCCTTTTGGTTATTATCTGTATAAAACACAGAATTCTAATAGGTAGTAGTTGTTACCATTTACGCATTATTGAAGTGTAATATTACTTTGCAACATAGGTGTTCTCCTGCCATGTCAATAAATCGCACTTGACTTGACTTAGAAAGATATTGAGCGGGGGCACCACTATCTCTACTGATAGAGAGAGGCTGCCTCAAGATAGAAGCTAGATCTCAATCAGCTATATGTACTCGACAGACTATAGATATACAGTACATTACTGTACCTATAGTGATTGCTTTGGCACACTTAGAGAGGAAACAGGGAGTGAACCAGTCCCTAGCCTCTGAATTAGATGTCACTCTCCCTCGTCTGCTTCTCTCAGCCGCCGTTCCCTCAAATTCAGTTGTTCACTTTGTGATGACCCCTGGTGTCATCTGGGGTAATGGGCGGGGTTTCTCATCCTGTGGGTGCCCTGATTGCATTGATCTGCAACACCTGGGGAGGAGGTTCGTAGCCTCTTGAGGAGGGTCATTGGAAGGATCGGTGTCCGTTGTTGGAGTCAAAAATGGAGCATACTTTGCCGTCGCATGCACCAATTATGTCGTGCTCTGGAGTTTCTGTGAAGAAACCGGAATGTGTGGATTCGGGTACTGGTTCTGGTTTTGAGCCGTTCATCGCTAATGCTATGGTGTCATTGGTAGGGGGCAACAAGCGTGTTCCAGTCAAGCTGTTGCGTGACACAGGGGCTAAGTACTCGTTTGTTGTGGGGTCGGTGCTGCCTTTTTCAACCGATTCGGAGACGGGATTTTGTGTTGATGCATGGTATGGAGTTGGGCTACATTCCGGTGCCACGCCATCATATTGTGCTGGATTGTGGGCTGGTACAAGGCATCGTTCCCTGTCGGGGTGCGACCCTCGTTGCCTTTTGACGAGGTGGTTATGATTTTGGGCAATGATCTGGCTGGTGGGGCGGTGTGGGCCGACGTGCCTCTGTCTCCTGTGTGTGGGTCCAGGCGATCCGGGTACAGTGACTCTGGCCAAGTAGCTCCAGGCAAGAATGTCTTAGAAAATAAAGTCCGTAACACCTGTGTTGACAAGTGTAAACTTGGAATATCCCGGCCTACCGGGGTGCACGAGCAGGGGCTGTGGTGGTGCCATGGAGGAAGGCAGGGCAGATGCTATAGTGGGTGGAGCCATAAAGGGGTCAAGGGCTACAACCCTTACCGTACCCAGGGGTATGAGCGGTGTGGTTACAGTAGTTCCTACGGGTAGGGTGTTTGCCTCAGCTACAGCGATGGCAATGCAGGCTGTGGGACTATCAATGCGTGGAGGCCACTTGAGTAGTTATGGGCCATACTGATGTTGTGGGTTTCTTTGTCCTGGTTAGTATTTCTGAGATCCCGTCTTAAGGGGGGGATGTGATGACCCCTGGTGTCATCTGGGGTAATGGGCGGGGTTTTTCATCCTGTGGGTGCCCTGATTTCACTGATCTGCAACACCTGGGGAGGAGGTTCGTAGCCTCTTTAAGCCACAGGTGCAGAGGACTCGGTCTTTCCCTGCTCCTCCTTCTAGGCACCCGTTTTGGTTTGTGTTGTGTGTGCGCTTCTGCCTTAGTTACCTTATACTTTCATGCACCCTTCAACACCTACATTCATATCTACACCCGCACCCATCATTTAGCACTACACATACTACTGACGTTACTGACACTCACACCCCATCCTTCAATTAGTTAGTGTTTGATTGGTTTTTGGTTAATAAAGTTACTTCCGTTAAACTTTCCGTCATGGTGTGTCTCCCTTTTGTTATGGCCACTTGAGCCGGTCGTAACAACTTCTACTCAATTCTACTTTGTCCAGGATCAATCTTAACCATTGATAGTATTCTATTCTATTCTGTTCTGTAGTATTCTGTGCTGTTCTACATTCTATTCTATTCTGATGTGTTCTGTTATATTCTGTTCTATATTCTATTCTATGCTGGAATCATTCTTAATGTTCTCTTTGCTCCTCCTCTCGTTTCTTCTCCTCTCGTCTCTTCCATGGTGCCTGGAGGCTTTCGTCCTATCCGGCCTGCTCTCCCTGAAAGACGACCGCTCAGTCTTTCTTATACGCACACTGCGGACTGGCCTTCTCGGTCACTCACTCTGGCTTCTCTCTTTTTCCACGGGGAGGGAGGGAGGAGAAAGTGGTGTGCTGTCTTTACTCATAATCCCCCGTGATTTAGCTTTCATGGGGAAGGGAGGAGAAAACGGAGTGGTGTACTGCTTGAGCTAAGAACCTTACAGAACCCTGTACCTTAGCTAGTAGATAGTGTGTGTCACAGGCTGGCTAAGATGAGTCAACCCAAACACAGGTATACAATGAAAAAACAAGTTTGTTCCCAAAAATGCAAAACCAAAAGTAGGCTCCAAGGCAGGCATTACTGAACAATGAACCGACATACCTACAATCCTAAAACACACAGGACTTTAATACCAAACCTAAAAACACAAAAGACCCAATCTAACATAAGGACCCAGGTGGACACAATGACACTAACGAGGACAGGTGAAACCAATCAACTACAATCAACTACACAGACGCACAGAGAAACACCACACAGTGACAGTGTGAGTGATTGGTGGGGACTTTCTTTGTGACATGCTGGTCAGATGCGCTGGTCCCCACGGTAGAAACACGCAAGGGCTACAAGTTTCCCAACAAACTGTTCTGGAGCTAGATCGTTGTCATGGCGGAGGATGACCTTTGATCCCCGGGAAAGATCAGAGCAGGGAGTGGCGCCACCGGCCACCATTAACGCTACTCAGAGGAGGGTGTGTGTGTGTGTGTGTGTGTGTGTGTGTGTGTGTGTGTGAGAGAGAGAGAGAGAGGGGGGGGGTGAAAAACGATGAAATGTCTATCAGTGTGCACTCATTTCTCAGCGGATTTCTGGTGTGTGCGCACATTTCTGTTTGTGTGTGTGCCTGATACTGCTGAGTAGATGGTGTGGGTTGAGGTAGGTGTTGGCGAGAGGAGGAGGAGGAGGGTGCAGTAGAGATGTATATATGTAAATAGATCGTCGTAAAAGCCTGTACTCTCTGATTGTTTAACGTCTGTCAGGCTGGTTTGTAGTGGCGTCAAACACACACACACACACACACAAACACAGAGAGAGACACACACACTCACATTCTTTGTTTTAATTGTTTTCATAATCATAGACTTTTTAACACCTCTCTCTACTTGTCTCTCTATTAATCCACATTTTCCCCCAAAAAGATGCAAGAACATTTTTCTCCCTCTCTCTCTCCTCTCTTTGTACCCGCCCTTCATCTGAGAAAGCTCTTTCTCCCTCCCTCTCTCTCTCTCTCTCTGTCTCCTTCTCTCTTTCTCTCCCTCTCTCTCTCTCTCTGTACCCACCCTTTGCCTGAGAAAGCCCTTTCTCCCTCTCTATCTCTCAGTTTCTCTCTCTCTCTTTGCCTCTACCCATGGCCAGAGAAAGCTCTTTTCCTCTGACTCTCCATTTCTCTCTCTTTTGGCACACCCTACCCACTACCCACTTCGCCTGAGAAAGGGTGTCTCTCTCTCCTACCTTGTCTCTGTGATTAATTGAGAGACATTTGTAATATTAGTTCTATTCCTTATACATACCCCCCCCCCCCCCCCCAGTTCTGCATCATTGTTGCTCTTGTCCCTCAATACCATGCTGACACCTAGTGGCCACACATAAAGCATGTCCCTCAACAACAAAAACAAAAATTTGTTTGTCAATAACAAATTCTCCTTTTTTTCATAGCCTACGCATTAATTAACTTAGCTTTTTTTTTTTACAATCCATCTATGACGATATGTTTGCTATTCATGGCCCTATCAGTTTAACTTTCTCAACAGTAAATCGGCCAGAGGGTGGAGGGGTTGGGACAATTTTTATCTGAGGTATTGTAGCCCCAGCCTCAATCTAATACATACAGGGGGTTGAGAGAGACAGAGTCATATTCTTATAGGTCCTGTATGTGTCTCTGTGTCTATGTGTGACAAAGAGGGCAAAAAAGTTTGTCTATATGTGTGTGTCTGTGTATTGCATGTGTATCCATGAGAGACACAGATAAAGTGTGAATGTGTAACGTGTGTTTCTCTGAATGGTGCATGTTTGTGAGTATGTGTGTATGTGTGTTCGTTCGACTCCACACACGAGCAGGAAAGACGTTAAACAATCAGAGCTGTCTGATAAGGGACAACGAGGAAACAATGGGTAAAAAAAAACTCAGGTATATTAACTTATATGAGGCTCAATATAACATCAAGTAGCAACCACCTGGGTGATGCCATGGCAACCATTTTGTACCAGACCTGGTATCAACAATAGGCCTACTGCTTTAACCTTTGTGCTTTCTAAGGGCCACTTTGTTTCACAGCAGAGAGAACCTAAACTTAAACCTCAAATTGTATGACTTTTCTTAGTGACCCTAATTAGAAAAAGTGAAACATTGCCATATGTTTTACAGGCTTTATGACCCATGGACTGTTGCCTGACTCTATGTTGTCAGTCACTCTTGTTCCTGTTGTCAAGGACAAAGCTGGCAAGGTTGGTAGCCTGGATAATTATAGGCCTATCGCACTAGCCAGTGTGTTATCCAAGGTCTTAGAAAGCATTTTATTAGTCCGGCTAGGTGATTATATTGGTACCACAGATATTCAGTTTGGCTTTAAGGCTAATCATGGTACTGAATTATGTATCTATGGCTTGAAAGAAGTGGTTGAAACATATGGGAGGCAGAACTCCTCTGTGTTAATAGGTTATATTGATGCCTCCAAAGCATTTGACCTGGTGAACCACCTTAAACTTTTCCTTAAATTGAGTCAAAGGGGCGTGCCTGACTACCTGATAAGACTCCTTCTGGCATTCTGGTATGCAAACCAAACTATGCCGGTCAAATGGGGCAGTAGTGTCTCTGCTCCCTTTGGAGTTGGTAATGGTGTTCGGCAAGAGGGTTTATTTCTCCTGCTCTATTTAATGTATATATGAATGATCTTTCTGAACAGCTAACACGCTGCAGAACACGTTGTATGATTGGTAACACCCTTTTAAATCAATGCCGATGACTTAGCTATTCTCTCTCCTAGCAGTGCTGGATTTCAACAGTTACTGATTATACTGTATGTTCTGATTATGGGGTAAAACATGATGTTAAATACAATGCAAAAAGTGTTTCCATGATATGTAGAGCAAAAGGAGATAAGGATCTTAACTTCCTTGTGTTTTACTTGGCAGAGCAGGAGTTATGTTGTACTAAAACAAAATATTTGGGGCACTTCATTACTGATACATTGTATGATGACGATGACATGTACAGGCAGTGCCGTATATTATATGCTCAAGTTAACATGTTGGTTAGGAAATTCAATATGTGTTCGGATCATGTCAAAATAAGTCTGTTTCTGTTACATCCGCCCCTGCCACGCCCTCTACTTTGTCTCCCTAACCATTTCCCCAGTGTTCTGTTTGTTGTTTGTGGGTTGTTGTTTCCTCCCACCAAGCTCTGTCTGCTCTGACTCCGGTTCCTGTCTCCTGTTCCTCCACTCTGCGATCCAGCCTCTGAAACCTGTCCGTTGTTCCAGCCCAGTTCCTCCAGTCTTGCATCCCGTTTGCTCCCCTGCCTGGAAATAAACTCTTTTGTCACGTTACCCCCCTGTCTCAGCATCTTAGTCTGCACTTGGGTTCTTCAGCTCAGCCCCTACGTAACAGTTTCGTACTTATTGCACTCCGCTGTATACTGCCAGTCTGTGGGTCAAGTTTGAAAGGGCAAGCTTTCATAAGATTAGAGTTGCCTATAATGACTGTTTGAGGATTGTACTTAGAAAGCCTAGGTGGAGTGGTGCAAGTGTTTTGTCATGTGAAGCAAGAATCTATTCCTTCCATGCTCTGTTAAGGAATTTGAGTTACAAATTTATATGTAGACTGAATGATTCTCAGAACTCCATAATAAAGCTGCTGGTAGATCCTAAGCTCAGTGTAGTGCGTTATCAATCCCCTATGTGGTAGCATTGGTATCAATGTCTGTTGAAGGAGTAAGTGGTACTACTGATCTATGTATGTTACGTGACTCAGTTGTTTGTGTTGTTGTTTGTGTTGTATGTTCTTCTAATGGACCCTGCTGTCTGTCAAAGATGAAAAAAAAAGCAATTGCCTTTGTACCGATTTTTATGCAAACTGTACACCAGCAGGGTACAAAAGATTTCCTTACAGTCACTTTTTATCCAACGGTTACAAAATAATTGACACACCACAAAAACCACAAAGAAACACACACCATTTGAAACTGGGATCATGTGTGCTACTGATTAAACTTAGACAAAACTAAAACCGTATTGTGCATGCACAGCATTTCCTCTCCAATACCCCACACAGGACTCCAGTTCACAGACAAAATGACGGGTGTGTTGTAATAAAAACGAGTGGTGTCCACTGATTAAATGCAGTCTTTCTGCACTGGAAACAGGGAATACCCAGATATTCACAAAGTTAGCAACTAGCGGCATGTTGTTCATGCAAAATAGATCTGGGGTTTAAAATTGTAATAAGATGCTGCTATATTTTAGGGGTCAAGTGAAGGCGGATAATTTTTTACCCTAAGGACAAAGGGACTTTTAAGAGAAATACAGAATGCAAAGACTGCGCAAGGGTTAAGGTTGACCATTTCCAATACCCAAATGATACATGTGGCAGCCCCATAGGCATAAGGCCAAATAGTGAACGTGTAACTTGCACGTAGTGTAGAGTAGTAACTTGTTCCCTCGTCATTGTGGACAGAAGGACATGGCACCATCAAGTCTCGTCATATGATAACACGGATTGCAGGTCATAAGGATTTGTTCGACGTTTCTTTTTTTTTAAATAATGTAGCGACCCTGTAGAGAACTAATGTGTTATTAATGTTAATGTTCTCTGCGCGGACTCTGCGCTGCTGATGCTGGGGAGAGAGATCCGCACCCCAGTGGAGCTGTCCTTTGGTCGGCCACCTGACTCCACTCCTATCCCTCCGGGACCGGAATGTGGAAGGTGGTCATTCATAGAGACAGACTGGCACCGTACCATGGCAATGCCAAACCCCAGACCCCTGTGAGCCCTGTTCTCCCTCAGCCTAGGGAGCACTCAGCACGGGCCCACCCCTCCCAAAGTGACCACCAGGCAGACCCCCAACCTCGCCCCCCCTGTAGGGGAGTCCCCACAGCCTGTGACTGCCCCCAAAGAGGTGCCACCCAATTTCATTGGGCCCTCTCCCATGCCCACAGGCCCCCCATTGTCCTTAAGGGACGCCTCCCAACCCCTTGCTACCCCCACCCGGCCAAGAAGACAAAGGAGACCCCCTGGTCGCTGGAAAGACTATGTTTGTTCCCTCGAGGACGTGTTAGTTAATGAACATTGATGGGGGGGAGTAATAACAGGAAATACAGGGGGAGGGGTGAGTCTGTAGGGAACTAATGTGTTATTAATGTTAATGTTCTAATGTTTATTTATTTTATGTTAAAGTCCTCCTGTCCTGAGCCACCTGTCAATCAAAGGCTGCCTATATATGGCCTGGGGGGGAGGAGGGTCGCCCCTTTTTTCCCGGGGAGTGAAGTGTTGGAAGGTGAGCAGAGAGACAATAATAGCTGTGTTCCGGATGATGGCTCGAAATATCGAAGTTAGTTTAGAGGCGTAGGATATGGCCCAAACAATATCCTGTGTTCAATAAACGTCCTATAAGAGATCCTGGTTGTCAATGGCTGGGGTTATTACAATAATTTTTATTTACAACTGGGAATCCGCAATCCTTTATTTACGTAACAGGGCAGGGGTTTTGATCAGTTTTTATCAGGGAATTTACATGTGTCCGATGAAAAGAGATCGGCCAAGTCGTTTTTGTTTAACAATAGGCTGTTGTAAAAACAAAAACATCGTAACCGATCCCTGTTCTCTTCTGTTTGTTGCGCAATCTAAAAGGATATTTCATTGCGGACCATTAGGTTAAATATATATGCCTACAGGACGTTTTGACTCATTGTAATTCGATGTGTATCCCCATATAATAACTTTTCACAAAATTGGGTTTGTTGGAACTTCGGGCCATCGTTGCTTTGCAATGAGCCAACTCAAATATGACGCTCAATACCTGGTATTAGAAACTTAAAACACTTTAATTATTTCATAAGCTGATAACCTTGACCAGCTCATCGCCAAACTTACTAACCCAGAGACTCCGCAGATAAAACGATGGTTATTCATAACGTAATGTCATATTTTACTGCACTCCTCCCGTGTCTACCATTCCATCTATAGGCCTATCTGTCATCTCGTCGATCGACCCAATGATGTTTATGGTTGCCATGCCCACACGCTGGAGTTTGGCGATCGATAAAGTTCTACTTTGCGTCACACTTTTTACCTCCGAGTCATTGAAGTACAAGCTGATTGGGAAAACGCGCGCGCAAGCAAAAAATATGTGTTGCACTTAACTTCTAAAATTATAGTCACTGATAACACACCGAGTATAGAGACCCAGCCTAATTTTCCCACAGCATCTTGCCCACACAGAGTTCAGGGTTTACCCGCTGAGTAAGTTATACTTTAGCTAACAAAGTTATGCTATTTGCAGCATTTTTTTATCTGGTTTTACTGGTGCCAGTTTCTTGGTGTTGTGACGTTTTTGGTAAAAAGGGGGCCGACTACACTTAGTCTGCAATCTTGAAAATGAAGGTACAGTGGAACGACATAACCCCTGACCTTTATTATATTCTGAATGGTCAAACTGAAACCAGATAAAAAGTCTAATTCCCTGAAATCAAGATAAAAAAAACCTGTTTGCTTAACTATATCCTCATTCTACTCTAGAACAGAGTATTAAACCCCCCTCCCTAAAAAAAACAGCCTGGCACACCCAACTGTTCCACGAGGGATGCCAAGCCCCAAGGAGGCCTTTTAATGGGCAAATTAAAATCTCAATCTGAATACCAACGTAGTGCCTGAACCTCAACCCCAATTAGAGCCATGTTAAAGTGTTACCAAGTGATAAAGTATGTACATTTGTCCGATATAAAGTTTTTTTTTTTTTTTACAACGTCTTGAGGCACTGGCAGAATACTCCGGGTCACTTGGCAGATCGCGTTACCAGCATGGCAAAGGTGAACGAGGCAGGCGAGCTGCACTATAACCTTGCTTTGCGTGCCTCACACCACCTTTCTTTTCGCCACAATCGTACGAATTAATTTTGAATGTAGATAATTACAGAACTGATACTCTATCATCTTTCCCGATTGTTACGTTCCTCCTCAGCTGGGCAACTGGTCATTCCCATATCCAAACTTTGGGGATTGTGCATTCTAAGGCAGCAGCCAAACTACGGAACTCTCTCTTTCCTCTAATGCGCAGTTCTAATTTAACCTACAATCAATCTTTCAGTTCTGGCATAAAACTTAAAAATTCACTCAAGCCTATACGCTTAATTAACTCTGTTTAAAACCCTGTTCTATTTTTCAACTGATATTCTGCTATTTGTTATACTAGTTTGTTTTTCCTTAACTTATTTTTAACTGATGTTGCTCTTTGTCTGTTCTCCCTCTTTCTGTGTCATTGTCTGTTGCCATGTTTACTATATATTTTGTGAAGCATCTTTGGGTTTAAGGAAAGCTCAACGCAAATAAAATGAATTACCGTATTAGCGCACAAGTCGACCTTGTGTATAAGTTGACCCCTGACTTTGGCGATAAAAATTAGGGATAAATTGTTTTTCCATATTTTTAGGGTTTAGGCCTAGACGGGAGTCTCTCTAGACTAGAGCATATAGGACTACCGCAGCAACAACAAATTTTAGAACTTTACATAGGCCTAGGGATAAAAACTATATAGCCTATATTAATAATTAGTACTAACCAATAATAAAACCCTAAAACTTACAGCGCTGGAGCCATTAAATGGATCAGGTTGCGATTGCGGACTAAAGGGTGTCTATTTTCATCAACTTCACTTCACGGACAGACTAAGTCATAAAAATTGTGATGTATTGGTCGATCCCGAGTGTAAGTCGACCCCCCAACTTTGAAGTTTAAATTTTGATGAAAATGTCTTGACTTATACAAGCACAAATACGGTATTATTATTCGGGATTAAAGAAGTACAACATCAGCCAGTCTCTGTCAAGGTTAAATTGCCTCACACTACAAATATAATCAAGTTACCCCTAAGCTACCTATATTGTTTCTTTTTCAAACCTCAACAAGAGGAGCAAAGAAATCAGCCTTTGGTTTAGCTTAGGGGCCCTTGTAGAGGTGTGAAAAAGAAACAACTCTATACCATCCCAATAGCGTAAGCACTCTTTCATCGGGCAATGTCCAAGTCCAGGATTTTATTTTCATGTAAGTAGGTTAAGCAGCACATTGGAATGGCATTTCATACAGCAGTGCATAGCGGTCAATTGTTCAAGATACCAATGTCCTTGGTGCATCTTGGTTGGTGTGAGTATCTTCCTTTCGCCCCCAAGCTAAACCAAAGGCTGATATTTTTGTTCCACCTGCTCCTCGATGGTGAAAGGACGATACTCACACCAGGATGTGTGATAAATTACAAATATATTATACGATATGTCATACACATACGTGTGACGTCGAATGAGTGTAATAGTCAAACAAGGTTTAATAACGCTTGTAAAACCAACCAGCTCTACCATCCCTATAGTGTAAGCACTCCTTCATCGGGCAATGTCCAAATCCAGGAATTTATTTTTTTATGTAAGGAGATTAAAGCAGCACATTGGAAAGACATTTCATACAGCAGTGCATAGGGGTTAATTGTTCAAGATACTCAACGTCCCCAAGTCACTTAAAAAAAACGGTGTTCGGATCTCTAGAATAGAGTGTGCTGTTTGCAGATCTGTAGGCTAAGAAGACCTGATAGACATAAACTCTCACTGATATACTCTAAGATTGTTGCAATTCATTGAATAGACTGTGATTGTTAACAGAAATGCAATGATGATACAGGTACCAGCTTTGACAATCTGTTTCAACACTAACTTTATCCCTGGAAAGAAAATAAAAAGAGTTTATTTTTTTTGCAGGTAACTAAGATTATTTATGTCATTACACTGACCAGACTGTTTAAATAAATGTGCCCTTTTTGCATCCAAATGGCTGTCTCCATTATCAATGTAAAAAAAAAGCGAGATTATTTACTCTCGTCTTGTATGTCATCAGATCGGTCTCCATTGTGGAACGGCCTATCTGTGTTGCTTATCTGATAGCTCGACCGATTATATCTTGCAGTAATGCTCTGGACTGCAATAAAAGGATGGCAGATTGCACGGAGAAATGGAAACTTAGTTGTGAATGTAAGTTCACAAAACGTCGGGGAGCAAATAAAAAAGCGACTCTTTTCCCAAAAAAACGAAAGCGATGGTCAGGTTTCGAAATTAAACTTTGCTTAACTTTGAACTTTGAACCTTGACATCAGGGTGATAGGGGTGCTGGCTACACACGCACACACACACACACACACACACACACACACACACACACACACATTATTTTAAAACCATCCCAACACACCAATTAATATTCCATGTGTTAATATGTTACATACAGGTATTACACAATAAAAAAATGAATAAATAAGAACTAAGCTCCAATTTCAAAGTCCAGTTCTATTTTTAGAGCACCACATTAGACTGGGGAAAAAAAGGGTAAAACAAATGGTCTAATTTGGTCCATACCAAATTCTACTCAAAACGAGCACTAAGGGCCATTGGTTCTTCCTGAATAATGTAAATGAATGCTAGGTTCAACCGACTACAGTACATTATTCAGCATCCAGAAACATGTGCTTATGTATGTGTGTGCATGAGAACAGAACATTTCTGATCCAACCTTTTATACCCTTACTTTGCATCTCAGCCAATGCCCCTTATTACAGCCAGGTGAAATATTGCAACACAGTGACACTCATTTTGCACACTGGGGAGGGGCAGACCTTAAAGGTGAATGGCTAGTACCCGTTGTACTCTAAAAGACAATCACTTACCACCGTCGAGCAAGAAGGGTGAGGCAGAGAGAGAGGGTTCTGTACCTATAGAGAAGGTCAAGGGACCTTATCAAAATGGTTTCCAATCGGAGTATCAATTCAACGGGAATCTTCCTGCTCTTCCTCTGTGCTACTGCAGGTGAGGGCTCTTGTATTTCCGATTTCTTTTTTTTCAATCAACAGACAGGTGAAAAAACAGCTTCACTGCCTGCTGTGAGCACTAGGAGTTGAAAATATGTGATTGATTGTGATCTATTATTATGGAGCGTTTTGGGTAAATGTTGTGGTTCTTGTTATTAAAGGGTGGAGGGTTATGGTTGCAAGAAAAAGTATGTGAACCCTTTGGAATTACCTGGATTTCTGCATAAGTTGGTCATAAAATGTGTCCTGATCTTCATCTAAGTCACAACAATAGACAAACACAGTCTGCTTTAACTAATACCACACAAACAATTTTTTTTCTTCTTTTTTTCTTTTTGTGTTCCTTCCAAACAACTCAACTTTGGTTTCATCTGTCCACAGAATATTTTGCCAGTAGTGCTGTGGAACATCCAGGTGCTCTTTTGCAAACTTCAAACGTGCAGCAATGTTTTTTTTGGACAGCAGTGGCTTCCTCCGTGGTGTCCTCCCATGAACTCCATTCTTGTTTAGTGTTTTACGTATCGTAGATTCGTCAACAGAGATGTTAGCACGTGCCAGAGATTTCTTTAAGTCTTTAGCTGACACTCTAGGATTCTTCTTCACCTCATTGAGCATTCTGCGCTGTGCTCTTGCAGTCATCTTTACAGGACGGCCACTCCTAGGGAGAGTAGCAACAGTGCTGAACTTTCTCCACAATTTGTCTCACCGTGGACTGATGAACATCAAGGCTTTTAGAGATACTTTTGTAACCCTTTCCAGCTTTATGCAAGTCAACAATTGTTAATCGTAGGTCTTTTGAGAGCTCTTTTGTGTGAGGCATGGTTCACATCTGACAATGCTTCTTGAGAATAGCAAACTCAACACTGGTCTGTGTTTTTATAGGGCAGGGCAGCTTTAGCCAACACCTCCAATCTCGTCTCATTGTTTGGACTCCGGGTTGGCTGACTCCTGACTCCAATTAGCTCTTGGAGAAGTCATTAGCCTAGGGGTTCACATACTTTTTCCACCCTGCACTGTGAATGTTTACATGGTGTGTTCAATAAAAACATGAAAACATAATTGTTTGTGTGGTATTAGTTTAAGCAGACTGTGATTGTCTATTGTCGTGACTTAGATGAAGATCAGAACACATTTTATGACCAATTTATGCAGAAATCCAGGTAATTCCAAAGGGTTCACATACTTTTTCTTGCAACTGTATAATCCCTCTTTCTCCCCCTGTGTTCTACGCCATTGGGTTAAGACCCACCACCATGTGTGAGAGGATGTGATCCAGCAAAGGCGTTTAGGCTGAGCTGAGCGGTGGGCATAATCGACAAGGGAAAACGTATGCTTAAGAACAAGTGGAGATAAACATTAAACAACTGAGAGCCCACGAGGAAGATATTCAATAATTTATACTACATAAGGATGATACTAATTCGTTGGGGTAGGATATGGAGAAGACATGAAATTACTAGGCCAACATAAGGGTTCTTAAGGGAAAAGTTTAGCCAAGGGCCAATATTGTAAGACCTACCATAGACAGTAAGTCAGGTTCCAGCAGATTTTAGGTGGAGACCATTTGAAGATAATAATTCTCAGTGCAACCAATTTTCTGACATGTAAGCTATTGGGAGATAGCCCTTTTAACCACAGCTGTTTTTGCTTTCTTTACATTCCAAGGAATACACTGTTGAGACAAATATTTTTGGGGAGGGGGTCTCTTGTATGTTTGTCTACTTGTACAAAAGTGATACAGGTATTCCCTAAGGGTTTTTGGAAGTCTGGATATCCCTTTCCTATTTTCCCAAATGTTTGCTCATGTTAGCGAACAGTGAGTCTCTTTGAGTTGTTCTTGTTTTATGTTTTTTTTTTTTTAATGAGCTGGTTGAAGGAGTTTTAAGGGAGTCCCCCTCCAGTCATTTTATAAAACATTTAAAATATTCTGCTTCAATTTATAAATCATGTCTGTTTAGTTTTTTCTGCAAAGTACGTTGAATTACCTTGTTAAAATCCTAAAATGTAATGTTCTCCTTCTGCCCCATTAAAAATTCCTTAATCTGAGTCGCCCCGCCCCCCTCCCTTCGAATATATAGTAATATAATAAAAAAACTTGCTTGTCTGAACTCACCCGAGACTGTCCTTGGTGCACTGCAGTTTCAAATCAGAAATGCTTAGCCCTGGCGTTGGCTGCTTATTTTGCTCCTGATATGTCTTGTAGCACATGAAAAACACCTCAAAGACATGTTAACGTTAAAAACTTAATTTTCACTGGACGGGGTCTTTAGGATATCTGGCCCAAACAGAGTCTTGGGGTCCAGGGGAAATTTACCACTGGGAATATTTTTTAACCTTGATAATTGATTAACTTGATTTTAAGCTCAATACAGATTTTCAGGCATGTTGAAAAGAACCTTAAACTTCAGCTACAATTCTTTCATGAATAAACAAAAAAAAAATAACATGGGGTGTTAAAGAGTTACTAAACGTCCACAGTGGACCTAGTCACGCCTTCTTGACAATTTTGGAAGATGCCAATACACAACAATATGTCACGTTCGTTATTTCTGAAGGAGGACAGACTACTTCTCTCAGTTCAATTAAGCTTTAATAAAAACTCTGCAATGATACACACAATTTAAAACGGTACCAAGGGCTGACACTAGGTCAAGAAATCGCAGTCTGCAAGCAGTTAGCTGCAACCACCATCGCCAACGCCAGACAGAACAAAGTACGCACATTCAATTTATAGTCAGATTTGGGTGTGTTTGATAATGTGTGTGCGAGACTAGGTGGGGAGGGTGCACTTGGTTTAGACTTGGCTCTCCCTTGTTGGTGCACTGGGCTTGTCCAAGCCCCTTGGCAACACGATATCCAGTCCTTTGAAGTCGCCTGTTTGAGAATCCCTCCCTACTCTAGCCTCGTCACATAGATTACGCAACTGTCCTCCCATGACTCTCAAGGCTGAGAAGCAGATAGTAGTAGCAACTGTAGTTTCTGTGTTTCTGTGTGTCTCACACTCTGCACTAGATTAGCAAAACATCCAAGCTGGAGCTGCAGCTCTTTCTTCCCATGACTTCCTCCTATGACTCACACTGGTTTATCCCTTGAGAACCTGGGGCTAATGCTTGTATATTTCCTTTATTGACGAAGTCATGACAACTCGTTAATGAGCATAATGCAAGCTGGGGGGGGGGGGGTAATACATATTCAAAATTGGCAACCCTAATAAATATCAGGGGAGGTAACAAAATATTTCGACTGCGGAGTCAGGAAATGTAGCCTACCTTTTTTAAATAATTGACTCCCCCTGGATTTTGGTGCAATTCGGGGTTGTTAGAGCAACAAGGATGTGCGCACACATTTAGCCTACTATCCTGCATCCATGTATCCATTTAGCCTGCTGTCCTGTATCCATGTAATAAAAAAAAATGTTAGCTAATTATCCTAGAAAAAATAATTAGGCCTACTAAAATAACAAGCTAGTTAGCAAGCAGCTTACAAAATGTGGACTTCTAATATAGCTAACTAATCAAGACTATCCCACCTAATAATTCAAATAGTCTACCTGTATAAGAGCCGTTATACTTGTAGTGTATTGTAGTGGTATAGGGCTAATATTTAATGAAATGCTCTCTTTTTTCTGTTGGTCTCCTAATTGCATGCCTTTTGCAAACTCCACAACGTCCAACAGGGATGTTGTTAGGCCTGGGCTTCCGGGCCCCGGATGTTTAGCCCCGGATCTTTTTAAGAAAATATAAAACATAGGCCTATACAAATCATATAAATTGACCATGATCTTGTCATCTGTCATTTCAAACTCGCATAAATAATATATTTTTTATCAAAATCCCAAGTACGCTATGTCCTGTGTGTAATTCAAGGCCCAGATCAACTTCACATTACTTCGCACGCACGTATTTTGTTTGAACACGAGAAAGCGAGTGACCCTGCGTTCACACATTAGCGGCATCGCCGCTTTCGATTCCGCAAGTCCCTCCTTCTGTTTATTTCACCAATCTGTGAACAGGTTTGAAAACCAAACCTCTTTAACACATAGCCTATCAGTATATGCGTGAAATAGTTGTGCCATCCCACAGCTTGAATGATAGCCTATCATGTCACGTTAAAAAGAGGGTATCTACAATTGAAGAAATATATCTAATAGGCTACAATTGCTGTGCTATCAGTTTAGACTATTCTCGACATGATTCTCGCCAGGAGATAACGTTGGCGTGCTATTGCTTATTTAAAATGCATACACGTCTTAATAAAATAAATGTCATGTTTCTGAAGTTGGCTTTAATAGTTAGCTTATTGCAGCCCTGTTTGAAATGGAAACATCTAAATAACAGTGGAAAATAAAGGAGCTAGCTACATAGCTATTGGCATAATCAACCGTTTAGTATACAGTAGCCCATATTATTCAGTTGCAACATTTTTGATTTCGTAACTGTTCGCAGTCCATCTGTGCAACCAACGTCAGTTAATTGGCTTTCTCATTCCATTGTGATAAGACTTGAGAAATGTTGTTTAGTTCAGAGTGGTTTAACACCGATACAGCGATTCATTTGTCCTCCATTGTAAAAACCTTTTTCACTGCAAGCTGAGCTGGGGTACGCCCTCAAATGTTCCTATTGGAGCGCTGCTATGCGTGTCGCTTTGCAAAAGTAAAAAAAAAATAGAGCACTGTCCTATTTTTTTGGCGCTTCGCATGCCGCTAGTTTTAGCGGTGGGCTTGCGCCGGGCAAAGCGGTGTATCACAGCATTTTTCAATGGACTCCAATGGCAATTTTCGCTTTCCACTAGCGATGACGCCGCTAATGTGTGAACACAGTGTGAGAGAGAGAGCGCCCCAGTTACAGGGCTTGTCGTTTTCGGCATCTAACTTTCCAACGAATTCAGAAGGACAACAATCAACACAAGGGATTTAATGCTTTAAAAAAAGAAAACGGACAGTGAGGAAACAAGGCGAGAGCAAGGCTAGAGGAGGTGTAGGAGGAAAAGTTATCTCCTGTTGCTTCAGCAGCCGATGAGTCAAGATGTGAGAGTGCCAGTCAAGTGTCGCATCCACAAGCTCAGGATGGTGAAGTAGTGGGCTCTAGTTATCTAGCTAGCTAGTCTAGCACAGTGCAGTGGTTCTTCAAAGCTTTACCCAAGGCATTTGATTTGCATCTCGACAACTGATTTGGCAATTTAACATGTATAATAATAATAATAATAATAATACATTTCATTTAGTTTTAGTGCTTTTCTCGAGACTCAAAGCGCTTTACACAAGGCAACAAATTGGTTGGCACTTAATTACACAGAACGAACAACCAATGGACCGACAGCTACCAAACACAACACAGTCTGAGTGACACCACGGCAGCCAATTTGCACCAGACTTGCTCACCCAACATATTACGACAGACTTGCTCACACACATAGGACACACAGACCGACTCCAGGTGAATTGGCAGTGACTGGTCAGGGCACAGGTAGGAGAATGGAGCATGTTTTTTGATGGTGGGAGGAAACCGGAGTACCCGGAGGAAACCCACACAAACACGGGGAGAACACGCAAACTCTACACAGAAAGGCCATTGGGTCTGGGTTTGAACCCCACCTTCTTGCTGTGAGGCACCAGTGCTAACCACTGAGCCACCGTGCTGCCCACAATAATGTATGTTGCTAGCTTAAGGTGACCAGATTTCTGAAATGAAAACCGGGGACATTTCTAGTTTGCGATCAATATATCATCAAGATATCCAATGTTATTATCTATGAAATAAAAAAGGGGGACAATTCCGTTTTCAAATATTTTGTCCATGAAAACTGTTGCACTCAGCGATTGCTGTTGCAAGAAATTATACCAGATACCAGATACCAGGTTGAGTGAAGCTATGGTCAACTGGCACACACAAAGAAATGGTCAAACAAAAAATTGTTAAATAGTGTATTTATTTATCGGAGAAGACAAACAAGCAACACTACCAGACTGAAACACACTGACAAAGAAAATAACTAACATAAAACAACTATATTACAAAAACACTAGAAAAAGACAGCTGTCATCTTGGTTCTGGCTGTGGGGAGGGGGCATGGTAGGGGAGTAGGGGAGACGGTGACTACGTGGTCCTCTGGTTGAGGGGAGAGGGTGACTCTGTGGTCCTGGTATAGTCTATGTAGAATACAAGCAGAAGAGATCATCAGAAAAATTTAAACAATAGTAAATGTGAAATAATTTGAGATTAGTAAATATATAATATACTCATGCCAACCTAAACTGTATAATTCTCAGAAGAATGTATTTTCTTTAGGATTGCTCTCTCTTTGGCCAGCTTCTCCATGAAGTCCTGGCAGGGGAGGTTGAAGTTTGACTTCACAATGAGCATGGCTTTGATGGTAGGAACAGTGAACCTATTTCTTGGTGCTGTCCATATGTCATACATTAATGAGAACACTCTCTCGACTGGTGCATTACTCCCTGGTAAGCACATGACAACAGACACTAATCTTTTTAGGTTTGTGTGTGGGATGTCATTTTCCTTTCAGTGAGTTACCACTGTACTCCATCTTTGACTAAGTGGTGTCTCAGATCTATTCCATTCATCAAGCGATCCACCCTTCAGGAACTCTTGCAGGCCAGTTACCTCATCAAACAATGCATCCTCGTCGATTATCACGTTCGGGCATTTTTCCTGCAGTGTGGCTGCTGCCTTTTGGATTACTTCACGCTGAGGTTGCCATTTTAAAAGTAGACAGTGTAAATCTTTTAGCTCGTCTGTGTGCTTTCCCCATGCATGCAAGTAGTTGACAGCCGTAGTGAAGAATGAGTGGGATGTTTTGAGAAAGTTCTGTTTAGACATTCCTCCATTTTCCTCTAGCTTTCTCAGAAGTCCTCTGACCAAAACTGGAATGAAGTTGTCATCACGTCTTGCTGTCAGTTTTGCTTCAATCTTCCTCAAAATTGCAACCGACTCCACAGCATAGCGGTCCTGACCTTCAAGCACCTTGACCGGTCACTGAATACAGTCAGGTTTCCATGGACAAAGGTCAGCCAAAGTTCAGTCGGTGGATCTTCGAACAATGTTTGCACGACAGCAGGGCATTTGTCTTCAGAAAGAAAATAAGACTTTAATGGCGCATACATTTTCAAAACTCTTTCTAGAGCAGGAAGCATGGACAGCCAGTGGACATTGCTGTGTCCTAAAATGTTGTAGTACTCCTGGCCAACAAACTCACAAAAGGTCTTCAATCTTTCTACTCTGACGGTGTAAGTGAAAATATCCAAATATCTTTGTGAGCAGGTACTCAACATCAAGGGGAATCACATCCAAAGCTGTTCTAGCTGTGTTGTGAATGATGTGGGCAGGACAACCTAAGCCAATCACCTCCCGCTGTAAAGCATTTTTAACTTTGGTTTGGACATTGACCCTCCCCAGCCTATTCAGTCCTCCAAAGTTGTTATTTGGGTTGTTGGCAGAGAATGACACAACTTTTTGTTCCAATTTAAACTTCTGTATGACCTCTAGAACCTCAGTTGCAATTTCCTCCGATGTTTCTCCTTTCAATTCAACAAAATCAAGCAGTTTTGTTTCTACAGATGTGCTGCCATCATATATCTTGCAATATCTGACTACTAATGGCAGCAGCTTTATATGTCCATGATTAGACGCATCATTGGACAGGGACACAAACTCAACCTGGTCTAGGTCCTGTGTTACCAGAGTAGTTGCCCATGGTGCTAACACATTACTCACTATTGCATCACATTTTGTCCTAGCACATGTAAACTTTGGCTCATAAAGTCTCCGTGTCAGTTGTGCTGTGCAGTCCATAGACCTGAAACTATGATTGTGTTGCATAGTGTGATATGCAAAGACACCTTCCTGCACAGCTAAATCAAATTCTTCATGGGAAGGCTATACTTTCTTAAAGAATGTGGTGACAGAGGGCACTCCAGCACGAGCAATCAGAGATGCTTTATGCTTTTTTTGTCAGCTGATGTTCTACCACTGCTGTTCGTCCCCCGCTGCCAATTGAAAAAGAGGAATTACAAAGAGTGCAGTGAACCATTCCATCATCTTGACCTCCTGGGCGTATAAATGGAAATTCTCTCTTTATGTTGTCCTTAAAATGGCATTTCCGTTTCTTGGATAGAGCCATTGTACATCCTCTGTCTTCTCTTACTCTCTTAACTTTTTCTTATTATTCAATCTTTCTCCTTTTCTTCACTATATAGTCTTCCTTCCTTTCCTTCTCTTTACTTTTCCACCTCACTTCTACTACACTCTTCTTGCTTAAATCTTTTTACTCCCTGAATCCTTCCTTGCATTCTCTCCTCCCTTCTCTCCAATCTAACAATAAAAAGTACAGTATTAGATAACATATGCTACTTCACACTTTATAGTTAATGGTTTCCCATTAACGTTATATTTTTTGTATATTTTCTCAAAAACATTGAGTGCGTTTATGTGCACAGATGGCTGAGCTCTTCGCTGCCTCACTCATCGTCTCTCTCTATGAAAGTGACATTATACATGAGTTTTTCATGTGACGGATTCCCAAATGTTTTGACAGCATCGATGTTAGTCGACTGACTCGGGAACAACCTACTCCCTCCCGCAAAACTAACAGCTCTCAGAAGGCCGACATGAGATAAACTGATGGTAAAGTAACAAATAAAGCAAATGGTGTAAAAGTGAA
The DNA here is from genome assembly GCA_026901105.3 of Galaxias olidus. Taxonomy (NCBI): domain Eukaryota; kingdom Metazoa; phylum Chordata; class Actinopteri; order Galaxiiformes; family Galaxiidae; genus Galaxias; species Galaxias olidus. Next base: position 32,701 of record JAPMUY010002417.1, on the reverse strand, counting down.
GTTTAACTTCTTAATTTTCTATCCAAAATTTTTTTAACGATTAAAATAATCGAAAACATTACACGGTAATTTAGATTAGTATTAAAAAAACGTGTCTGACTTAAAATGACGCGATGTAGGCTATATATCAGCAAATGCAGTTTTCCAGCATATTTAAATAATATAAAAGCTCACGGGGAATTAAATAGATGGTCAAATCCTAAAGTATCAATTTTGTTTAAATTAAATTGCTTTCTTCAAATGTCAGATAGGCGATTTTTGCATTCATCATAACGCTAAATAAAAGCTCAGCTGTCAGCTGTCAGCTGAATCTACTGACACTGACAGGTCCTCGCTGTGCTGCTGAGGGCGCCCATAACAAAACATTTTTCACTGAAACCTATATATAACACTTAGACTGTCTATGATTTAACATCACTATGTAACGTTTGTATCCAAAACTATTGAAACTTACCTGGCTTGAAAAGACGGCAGAAGACAGTTGGTCCGGTTCGAGGTGTTTTGCTAGATCTAGAGTTTTTCCACTGCATTTTTCACTATCTGTTAAATTAGAAACCAGATCCCGCGTAACCGTGTTTTAAAACTAGCACGAGCTGCGAGCAGTAGTCGAAGAAGAAGGGCTAGTATATGAAGCTGCTATCGCAAGCAGGCGCCTCTTCTGACCAAACAAGCACAAACCAAATGGGATGTCACCCGCTAGGCAAAGTCCGGTCTTTTGGAAAATACTATTTCACTTTGCGGAGTCTGTTTTTAGCGCCAAAATAAAAACGGGGACATTTCCGGAGACAGCTCCAGCCGGTGACAAGCCACCAAAAACGGGGACTGTCCCCGGAAAACGGCTAGCTACCACAATAACATAATTCACTTTCAATAGCAAGCAGAAATGTCAAGCTAGCAACTTGTCATGCTTCCATTGCCAGCAGAAGGCTGCTTAATGTAGCCCAAGTTATTTTCAAATTAATACATGGGATTTATAAGCGCCCGTCTAGTAACTCAAGGACACGGAGCAAATTGTGGTAAATAATATTTTTTTAAATAATATTATTGCTTTTATTATTATTATAGTATTCCATCCATCCATTAACTTTTACCGCTCATCCTCTACAGGGTCACGGGGGGGGGGGGGGGGGGCTGGAGCAGCGGACACAGGGCTGAGGCGGGGTACACCCTGGACAGGTCGCCAGTCTATCACAGGGCCGACATATAGGGACAGACAACAACTCACACTCACACCTACGGGCATGGGATTAACCTGCATGTTTTTGGACTGTGGGAGGAGGAAGACCCGGAAGAACATGCAAACTCCACACAGAAATGCCCTTGGGTCACCCGGAACCACCCACTCAAACTCTGCGAAGGACACGGACTCGGAGCAGAAATTGTGCAGTGGGGATTGAAAATAATATTTTTTTAAATAATATTATTGCTTTTATTATTATTATTATAGTATTTACAAAGTAAATTACTGCGAGGACAACATATGTCTACTCAGTGAGTCCCTGTCATGTAAAATGATTTAGAAGAAACATGTATGTGTTGTGAAGACGACAATATCATATACAAAGTAATTTAACAACAGTAAAAGCAACAGATAGGCCTAAATTAAGACTAATTAAGCCGGTAGATAATACAAGTTATAATGAACTCATGTATCTATCGTTTTCGTCAATTCTAAGATGTTCAATCTGGGTAACCATTCAGTGCGCTAAGTAGCATTAGTCAACAAACATGTCAGGGAATTGAGTCTTACTACTTTTTGTTTGGTATGTGTAAAGGTATTTAATAAACGCTCTGTCACTATTTATAGATGATTAATTAATCAATCATAACTTGATGTATATTACCTGACCCAAGGGCGTTTCTGTGTGGAGTTTGCATGTCTCCCCGTGTTTGCGTGGGTTTCCTCCGGTATCGATCAACTTGATTAAGAGTCATATTAAATAATAAAGGGGGCACCACCTAACGAATTTAGCTTATTTCATTGACTTGATGGGAAACCAGATCTAATCTTAGTATTAACTTTATTAAATTCATATTAGTTCAATATTAACGCAAATATGGCAGTTAAAGGGGCCCTATTGTGCAAATTTTCAGGTTCATACCTTTATTTAGGAGGTCTACTAAAATAAGTTTTCATTTAAGTTTTACGAGTTTTAATGTTCAATAAACAACTTATTTTTACCAAACTGCCTGGATCTGCAGCACCTCTGTTCACCCTCTGTCTGAAACACCGTTTTAGCGCCAGTCTCTTTAAGGCCCCCACTCCCAACGAGCCCAGTCTGCTCTGATTGGTCAGCTGGCCAAACAGAGGGAATTCGCCTTCGCGCTCATGTTTGCGCTTACCAAAACAGTTTTCTCGACATGGCGAAACCACCTGGCCTCCGCTCTGACTGGCTCTGGTTAAGGGCATGCCAAACATTATTCAAATGTGTGACTTAGTGACGTAGATAAGTTACGGAAGTAAACGCCGGACATTTATAGTAATCTAGGAATGTTAGCAGGTCAGGTATCAAACGTGGGTCTCTGAACAAAGCAGTATGAGGAAGCTAGCCTAATTGTTGTAAGCTAAGCACCAACTGCAATGTAGTAAAAGGGCCATATTATGCTTTTTGGGGTTTTCCCTTTCCTTTAGTGTGTTATATAGCTTTTTGTGCATGTAAAAGGTCTGAAGAGTTACAAAGCCCATAGTCCACGCCAATGGGAACTACTCTCTCACAGAAAACACTGCTCTTATGAACTTCCTGAAACGCCAAGTTTGTAGTCCAGCGTTTTCTTACCATAACTTATCTACATCACTAAGTCACACATTTGAATAATGTTTGGCACGCCCTCAACCAGAGCCAGTGAGAGCGGAGGCCGGGTGGTTTCGCTATGTCGTGAAAACGCTGTTTTGGTAAGCGTGAAGGCAAATTCCTTTTGTTTGGCCAGCTGAGCAATCAGAGCAAACTGGGCTCGTCGGGAGGGGGTGCCTAAAAGAGACAGGAGCTAAAACGAAGCGTTTCAGACAGAGGGTGAATTGAGGTGCTGCAGATCCGGGCAGTTTGGATAAAATAAATTGTTTATTGAACGTTAAAACACGTAAACCTATTCTAGTAGAACTCCTAAATAAAGGTATGAACCTGAAAATTTGCATAATAGGGCCCCTTTAAGATAGCGGAAGTTGCTCTGTGACAAGGGATTTGCAGCCTTGCAGCGGGGAATTCAAAGTCCGTTGATGGTTTAATGAGCAAATATTGTGAATGTGACGTCCTTATGAGCAGATATTCCAAAGTTCTTGATGGAACGCGGGTGGCCTTGATGGTTTAATGAGCGAAGATTGTGCTAGGAAAGGCGTCCTTAGTAGCAGATATTCATATGTTCTTGATGTAAAGCGGCCTTGTGAAACAGACCGTGTTGAATATGTTGTGCCATCATTTCGATCTCTAGAGACAGGGATGGCCTTCCCTAGTCCAAAGATACTTCAGTCGCAAAGTTCTGTCTTTGTGAGTTTGCATTTATCAAATGGTCAAAGGGGGTGTGTCCCTTGACACAGGTTTGGGGGGCAGGCAGATGTTGAATGTGTGAAGTTGGGGGTTGAATGCATGAAGTTGATTCTCCTACAAACATGATCACAAATTATTGTGGGCTTATTAAGTTGCCAAACTACATATCCAAAGTTCATATCCACCGAATTGTTGTTAATGGGGAACAAATACAAACATTATGCCTAAACTTAAAATTGTAATATCTCAGGTACGTCATATGCAATTAAATATGTTTTACGAGCAAATGCAAAGGTATAAACACTAGTAACATATGTTCACATCGTTGCATTTCAGCATAAAAATAACAACAGATTGACAGAACTTTAAAGGTTAGGACTTAATTTTTAAGGTTTATTTCATAAGTCTATAATTAGGGTTACAGTGTAAATACTAGACTACTTCTTCATGTTGACAAATCTATGTTCTTATGGACATTCAGGCACAACACCACTGGAAGAAGCAGCCACAACAGCGGAGGAGGGCTTGACCACGCTAGAAGCAGGAGCCACAACAGCAGAAGAAGGCTTGATCACGCTAGAAGGAGCCACAACAGCAGAGGAAGGCTTGACCACGCTAGAAGCAGGAGCCACAACAGCGGAGGAAGGCTTGACCACTCTAGAAGCAGGAGCCACAACAGCGGAAGATAGCTTGACCACGCTAGAAGCAGGAGCCACAACAGCGGAGGAGGGCTTGACCACGCTAGAAGCAGGAGCAACAACAGCGGAGGAAGGCTTGACCACACTAGAAGCAGGAGCCACAACAGTAGTGGAGGGCTTGACCACGTTAGAAGCAGGACCCACAGCAGTGGAGGAGGGCTTGACCACGCTAGAAGCAGGAGCAACAACAGCGGAGGAAGGCTTGACCACACTAGAAGCAGGAGCCACAACAGCGGAAGAAGGCTTGACCACGCTAGAAGCAGGAGCCACAACAGCGGAGGAAGGCTTGACCACTCTAGAAGCAGGAGCCACAACAGCGGAAGAAGGCTTTACCACACTAGAAGCAGGAGCCACAACAGCGGAGGAAGGCTTGACCACGCTAGAAGCAGGAGCCACAACAGCGGAGGAAGGCTTGACCACGCTAGAAGGGGGAGCTACAACAGTGGAGGAAGGCTTGACCACGCTAGAAGCAGGAGCCACAACAGCGGAGGAAGGCTTGACCACACTAGAAGCAGGAGCCACAACAGCGGAAGACAGCTTGACCACGCTAGAAACAGTAGACACAACAGTGGAGGAAGGCTTGACCACGCTTGACGCAGGAGCCACAACAGCTGAGGAAGGCTTGACCACACTAGAAGCAGGAGCTACAACCGCAGAAGAAGGCTTGACCACGCTAGAAGGGGGAGCCACAACAGCAGAAGAAGGCTTGACCACGCTAGAAGGGGGAGCCACAACAGTGGAGGAAGGCTTGACCACGCTTGAAGCAGGAGCCACAACAGCGGAGGAAGGCTTGACCACGCTAGAAGCAGGAGCTACAACAGCGGAGGATGGCTTGACCACGCTAGAAGCAGGAGCCACAACAGCAGAGGAAGGCTTGACAACACTAGAAGCAGGTGCAACAACAGCGGAGGAAGGCTTGACCACTCTTGAAACAGGAGCCACAACAGCGGAGGAAGGCTTGACCACGCTAGAAGCAGGAGCCACAACAGCGGAGGAAGGCATGACCACGCTAGAATGGGGAGCTACAACAGCAGAGGAAGGCTTGACCACGCTAGAAGCAGGAGCTACAACATCGGAAGTAGGCTTGACCACGTTAGAATCAGGAGCCACAACAGTGGAGGTAGGCTTGACCACGCTAGAATCAGGAGCCACAACAGCGGAGGAAGGCTTGACCACGCTTGAAGCAGGAGCCACAACAGTGGAGGAAGGCTTTACCACGCTAGAAGCAGGAGCCACAACAGCGTTTGAAGGCTTTACCACGCTAGAAGCACGAACCACAACAGCGGAGGAAGGCTTGACCACACTAGAAGTAGGAGCCTCAACAGCGGAGGAAGGCTTGACCACGCTAGAAGGTGGAGGAAGGCTTGACCACGCTAGAAGGAGGAGCTAAAACAGTGGAGGAAGGCTTGACCATATTAGAAGGAGGAGCTAAAACGGTGGAGGAAGGCTTGACCACGCTAGAAGCAGGAGCCACAACAGCAGAGGAAGGCTTGACCACGTTAGAGGAGCAGCGGAGCCTTGACCACGTTGGAGCCACAACAGTAGGCTTGACCACGCTAGAATTAGGAGCCACAACAGCGGAGAAAGGCTTGACCACGCTAGAAGCAGGAGCCACAACAGCGGAGGAAGGCTTGACCACGCTAGAAGCAGGAGCCACAACAGCGGAGGAAGGCTTGACCACGCTAGAAGCAGGAGCCACAACAACGGAGGAAGGCTTGACCACGCTAGACTCAGGAGCCACAACAGCGAAGGAAGACGTTACCACGCTAGAAGCAGGAGCTACAACAGCGGAGGAAGGCTTGACCACGCTAGAAGCAGGAGCAACTACAGCGGAGGAAGGCTTGACCACGCTAGAAGAAGGAGCCACAACAGCGAATGAAGGCTTGACCACACTAGAAGAGGGAGCCACAACAGCGGAGGAAGGTTTGACCACGCTAGAAGCAGGAGCCACAACAGCGGAGGAAGGCTTGACCACGCGAGAAGGGGGAGCTACTACAGCGGAGGAAGGCTTGACCACGTTAGAAGCAGGAGCAACAACAGCGGAGGAAGGCTTGACCACGCTAGAAGCAGGAGCCACAACAGCGTTTGAAGGCTTGACCACGCTAGAATCAGGAGCCACAACAGCGGAGGAAGGCTTTACCACGCTAGAAGCAGGAGCTACAACAGCGGAGGAAGGCTTTACCACGCTAGAAGCAGGAGCCACAACAGCGTTTGAAGGCTTGACCACGCTAGAAGCAGGAGCTACAACAGCGAATGAAGGCTTGACCACACTAGAAGCAGGAGCCTCAACAGCGGAGGAAGGCTTGACCACGCTAGAAGGTAGCGCTACAACAGTGTTGGAGGGCTTGACCACTCTAGAAGCAGGAGCCACAACAGCGGAGGAAGGCTTGACCACTTCAGAAGCAGGAGCAACAACAGTGGAGGACGGCATGACCACACTTGAAGCAGGATCCACAACAGCGGAGGAAGGCTTGACCACGCTAGAAGCAGGAACCACAACAGCGGAGCTTGACCACAACAGCTACAACAGCGGAGGAAGGCTTGACCACGCTAGAAGCTGTAGCCACAACAGCAGAAGAAGGCTTTAAATAGGAGCCACAACGACGATAGCAGGAGCCACAACAGCGGAACTTGACCACGCTAGAATCAGGAGCCACAACAGCGGAGGAAGGCTTGACCACGCTAGAAGCAGCAGCCACAACAGCGGACGAAGGCTTGACCACGCTAGAAGCAGGAGCCACAACAGCGGAGGAAGGCTTGACCACGCTAGAAGCAGGAGCTACAACAGCAGAGGAAGGCTTGACCACGTCTAGAAGCAGGAGCCACAACAGCGGAGGTAGGCTTGACCACGCTAGAAGCAGGAGCCACAACAGCGGAGGAAGGCTTGACCACGCTAGAAGCAGGAGCCACAACAGCGGAGGAAGGCTTGACCACGCTAGAAGCAGGAGCCACAACAGCGGAGGAAGGCTTGACCACGCTTGAAGCAGGAGCCACAACAGCGGAGGAAGTCTTGACCACGCTAGAAGCAGGAGCCACAACAGCGGAGGAAGGCTTGACCACACTAGAAGTAGGAGCCTCAACAGCGGAGGAAGGCTTGACCACGCTAGAAGGTAGCGCTACAACAGCGGAGGAAGGCTTGACCACGCTAGAAGGGGGAGCTACAACAGCGGAGGATGGCTTGTCCACGTTACAAACAGGAGCAACAACAGCGGAGGAAGGCATGACCACGCTAGAATGGGGAGCTACAACAGCAGAAGAAGGCTTGACCACGCTAGAAGCAGGAGCCACAACAGCGGAAGAAGGCTTTTACCACGCTAGAAGCCACAGCCCACAACAGCAGGAGCCAACAACAGCGGAAGAAGGCTTGACCACACTCGAAGCAGGAGCCACAACAGCGGAGGAAGGCTTGACCACGCTTGAAGCAGGAGCCACAACAGCGGAGGAAGGCTTGACCACGCTAGAAGTAGGAGCCACAACAGCAGGAGGAGAAGCCCACAACAGCGGAGGAAGGCTTGACCACGCTAGAAGCAGGAGCCACAACAGCGGAAGAAGGCTTGACCACGCTAGAAGCAGGAGCCACAACAGCAGAGGAAGGCTTGACCACGTTAGAAGCAGCTTGACCACGCTAGAAGCAGGAGCCACAACAGCTGAGGAAGGCTTGACCACGCTAGAAGCAGGAGCCACAACAGCGGAGGAAGGCTTGACCACGCTAGAAGCAGGAGCCACAACAGCGGAGGAAGGCTTGACCACGCTAGAAGCAGGAGCCACAACAGCGTTTGAAGGCTTGACCACGCTAGAATCAGGAGCCACAACAGCGGAGGAAGGCTTTACCACACTAGAAGCAGGAGCCACAACAGCGGAGGAAGGCTTGACCACGCTAGAACCAGAAGCCACAACAGCGGAAGAAGGCTTGACCACACTAGAAGCAGGAGCCACAACAGCGGAGGAAGGCTTGACCACGCTTGAAGCAGGAGCCACAACAGCGGAGGAAGGCTTGACCACGCTAGAAGCAGGAGCTACAACAGCGGAGGAAGGCTTGACCACGCTAGAAGCAGGAGCCACAACAGCGGAGGAAGGCTTGACCACGCTAGAAGCAGGAGCCACAACAGCGGAGGAAGGCTTGACCACACTAGAAGCAGGAGCCTCAACAGCGGAGGAAGGCTTGACCACGCTAGAAGGTAGCGCTACAACAGTGTTGGAGGGCTTGACCACTCTAGAAGCAGGAGCCTCAACAGCGGAGGAAGGCTTGACCACGCTTGAAGCAGGAGCCACAACAGCGGAGGAAGGCTTGACCACGCTAGAAGCAGGAGCCACAACAGCGGAAGAAGGCTTTACCACGTTAGAAGCAGCAGCCACAACAGTAGAGGTAGGCTTGACCACGCTAGAAGGGGGAGCCACAACAGTGGAGGAAGGCTTGACCACTCTAGAAGCAGGAGCCACAACAGCGGAGGACGGTTTGACCACGCTAGAAGCAGGAGCCACAACAGCGGAGGAAGGTTTGACCACACTAGAAGCAGGAGCCACAACAGTGGAGGAAGGCTTGACCACGCTAGAATGGGGAGCTAGAAGCAGGAGCCACAACAGTGGAGGATGGCTTGACCACGCTAGAAGCAGGAGCCACAACAGCGGAGGAAGGTTTGACCACACTAGAAGCACGAACCACAACAGCGGAGGAAGGCTTGACCACGCTAGAAGGGGGAGCTACAACAGCGGAGGATGGCTTGACCACGTTAGAAGCAGGAGCAACGACAGCGGAGGAAGGCTTGACCACGCTAGAAGGTAGCGCTACAACAGCGGAGAAAGGCTTGACCACGCTAGAAGCAGGAGCCACAACAGCGGAGGAAGGCTTGACCACGCTAGAAGGGGGAGCCACAACAGCAGAATGAAGGATTGACCACGCTAGAACCAGAAGCTACAACAGCGAATGAAGGCTTGACCACGCTAGAAGCAGGAGCTACAACAGCGAATGAAGGCTTGACCACGCTAGAAGCAGGAGCCTCAACAGCGGAGGAAGGCTTGACCACGCTAGAAGGTAGCCACAACAGTGTTGGAGGGCTTGACCACGCTAGAAGCAGGAGGCGGAGGAAGGCTTGACCACAGAAGCAGCAGCCACAACAGTAGAGGTAGGCTTGAGCTGGTTTGATTGGGGAGCCACTACAGTGTTTGTTGGCTTGACCACTCTAGAAGCAGGAGCCACAACAGCGGAGGAAGGTTTGACCACATTAGAAGCACGAACCACAACAGCGGAGGAAGGCTTGACCACGCTAGAAGGGGGAGCTACAACAGCGGAGGATGGCTTGACCACGCTAGAAGGGGGTGCAACGACAGCGGAGGAAGGCTTTACCACGCTAGAAGGGGGTGCCACAACAGTGGAGGATGGCTTGACCACTCTAGAAGCAGGAGCCACAACAGCGGAGGAAGGCTTGACCACGCTAGAAGCAGGAGCCACAACAGCGGAAGAAGGCTTTACCACACTAGAAGCAGGAGCCACAACAGCGTTTGAAGGCTTGACCACACTAGAAGCAGGAGCCTCAACAGCGGAGGAAGGCTTAACCACGCTAGAAGGTAGCGCTACAACAGTGTTGGAGGGCTTGACCACTCTAGAAGCAGGAGCCACAACAGCGGAGGAAGGCTTGACCACGCTTGACGCAGGGTCCACAACAGCGGAGGAGGGCCTGACCACGTTAGAAGCAGGAGCTACAACATCGGAGGAAGGCTTGACCACGTTAGAAGCAGCAGCCACAACAGTAGAGGTAGGCTTGACCACGCTAGAAGGGGGAGCCACAACAGTGGAGGAAGGCTTGACCACTCTAGAAGCAGGAGCCTCAACAGCGGAGGAAGGCTTGACCACGCTTGAAGCAGGAGCCACAACAGCGGAGGAAGGCTTGACCACGCTAGAAGCAGGAGCCACAACAGCGGAGGAAGGCTTGACCACGCTAGAATGGGGAGCTACAACAGCGGAGGATGGCTTGACCACGTTACAAGCAGGAGCAACGACAGCGGAGGAAGGCTTGACCACGCTAGAAGGGGGAGCCACAACAGTGGAGGAAGGTTTGACCACACTAGAAGCACGAACCACAACAGCGGAGGAAGGCTTGACCACGCTAGAAGGGGGAGCTACAACAGCGGAGGATGGCTTGACCACGTTACAAACAGGAGCAACAACAGCGGAGGAAGGCATGACCACGCTAGAATGGGGAGCTACAACAGCAGAAGAAGGCTTGACCACGCTAGAAGCACGAACCACAACAGCGGAGGAAGGTTTTACCACGCTAGAAGGGGGAACCACAACAGCGGTTGAAGGCTTGACCACGCTAGAACCAGAAGCCACAACAGCGGAAGAAGGCTTGACCACGCTAGAAGCAGGAGCCACAACAGCGGAGGAAGGCTTGACCACGCTTGAAGTAGGAGCCACAACAGCGGAGGAAGTCTTGACCACGCTAGAAGCAGGAGCCACAACAGCGGAGGAAGGCTTGACCACGCTAGAAGTAGGAGCCACAACAGCGGAGGAAGGCTTGACCACGCTAGAAGTGGGAGCCACAACAGCGGAGGAAGGCTTTACCACACTAGAAGCAGGAGCCACAACAGCGGAGGAAGGCTTGACCACACTAGAAGCAGGAGCCACAACAGCGGAGGAAGGCTTGACCACGCTAGAAGCAGGAGCCACAACAGCGGAGGAAGGTTTGACCACACTAGAAGCAGGAGCCTCAACAGCGGAGGACGGTTTGACCACACTAGAAGCAGGAGCCACAACAGCGGAGGAAGGCTTGACCACGCTAGAAGGGGGAGCTACAACAGCGGAGGAAGGCTTGACCACGTTAGAAGCAGGAGCAACAACAGCGGAGGAAGGCTTGACCACGCTAGAAACAGGAGCCACAACAGCGTTTGAAGGCTTGACCACGCTAGAAGAAGGAGCCACAACAGCAAACGAAGGCTTGACCACTGTAGAAGCAGGAGCCACAACAGCGGAGGAAGGCTTGACCACGCTAGAAGGGGGAGCAACAACAGTGGAGGAAGGCTTGACCACGCTAGAAGCAGGATCCACAACAGCGGAGGAAGGCATGACTACGCTAGAAGCAGGAGCTACAACAGCGGAGGAAGGCTTGACCACGCTAGAAGCAGGAGCCACAACAGCGGAGGACGGCTTGACCACTCTAGAAGCAGGAGCCACAACAGCGGAGGAAGGCTTGACCACGCTAGAAGCTGGAGCCACAACAGTGTTGGAGGGCTTGACCAGTCTAGATGCAGGAGGCACAACAGCGGAGGAAGGCTTGACCACGTTAGAAGCAGGAGCCACAACAGCGGAGGAAGGCTTGACCACGCTAGAAGCAGGAGCCACAACAGCGGAGGAAGGCTTGACCACGCTAGAAGCAGGAGCCACAACAGTGGAGGATGGCTTAACCACGCTAGAAGCAGGAGCCACAACAGTGGAGGATGGCTTAACCACGCTAGAAGCAGGAGCCACAACAGCGGAGGAAGGTTTGACCACACTAGAAGGTGGAGCCACAACAGCGGAGGATGGCTTGACCACGCTAGAAGCAGGAGCCACAACAGCGGAGGAAGGCTTGACCCCGCTAGAATCAGGAGCCACAACAGCGGAGGAAGGCTTTACCACGCTACAAGCAGGAGCCACAACAGCGGAGGAAGGCTTTACCACGCTAGAAGGGGGCAGCCACAACAGCGCCACAACAGTTGAAGGCTTGACCACGCTAGAATCAGGAGCCACAACAGCGGAGGAAGGCTTGACCACGCTAGAAGCAGGAGCCACAACAGCGGAGGAAGGCTTGACCACGCTAGAAGCAGGAGCCACAACAGCGGAGGAAGGCTTGACCACGCTTGAAGCAGGAGCCACAACAGCGGAGGAAGTCTTGACCACGCAGGAAGCAGGAGCCACAACAGCGGAGGAAGGCTTGACCACGCTAGAATCAGGAGCCACAACAGCGGAGGAAGGCTTTACCACGCTAGAATCAGGAGCCACAACAGCAGAAGAAGGCTTGACCACGCTGGAAATAGGAGCCACAACAGCAGAAGAAGGATGGACGACGATAGAAGCAGGAGCCACAACAGCGGATCACGGCTTGACCACGCTAGAAGAAGGAGCCACAACAGCGGAGGAAGGCTTGACCACGTTAGAAGCTGTAGCCACAACAGCGGAGGAAGGCTTGACCACGCTAGAAGCAGGAGCCACAACAGCGGAGGAAGGACTTGACCACGCGGAGAAGCTAGGAGCCACAACAGCGGAGGAAGGCTTGACCACGTTAGAAGCAGGAGCAACAACAGCGGAGGAAGGCTTGACCACGCTAGAACAACAGGAGCCACAACAGCGTAGCCACAACAGAGGAGGGCTTGACCACGCTAGATGCAGGAGCCACAACAGCAGTGGAAGGCTTGACCACGCTAGAAGCAGGAGCTACAACAGCAGAGGAAGGCTTGACCACGTTAGAAGCAGCAGCCACAACAGTGGAGGTAGGCTTGACCACGCTCGAAGCAGGAGCCACAACAGGTGAGGAAGGCTTGACCACGCTAGAAGCAGGAGCCACAACAGCGGAGGAAGGCTTGACCACGCTAGAAGCAGGAGCCACAACAGCGGAGGAAGGCTTGACCACGCTTGAAGCAGGAGCCACAACAGCGGAGGAAGGCTTTACCACACTAGAATCAGGAGCCACAACAGCGTTTGAAGGCTTGACCACGCTAGAATCAGGAGCCACAACAGCGTTTGAAGGCTTGACCACGCTAGAATCAGGAGCCACAACAGCGGAGGAAGGCTTTACCACGCTAGAATCAGGAGCCACAACAGCGGAGGAAGGCTTTACCACGCTAGAAGCAAGCGCAACTACAGCGGAGGAAGGCTTGACCACGCTAGAAGAAGGAGCCACAACAGCGAATGAAGGCTTGACCACACTAGAAGCAGGAGCCACAACAGCGGAGGAAGGCTTTACCACGCTAGAAGCAGGAGCTACAACAGCGGAGGAAGGCTTTACCACGCTAGAAGCAGGAGCAACACAGCGGAGGAAGGCTTGACCACGCTAGAAGAAGGAGCCACAACAGCAAATGAAGGCTTGACCACACTAGAAGCAGGAGCCTCAACAGCGGAGGAAGGCTTGACCACGCTAGAAGGTAGCGCTACAACAGTGTTGGAAGGCTTGACCACGCTAGAAGAAGGAGCCACAACAGCAAATGAAGGCTTGACCACTCTAGAAGCAGGAGCCACAACAGCGGAGGAAGGCTTGACCACGCTTGACGCAGGGTCCACAACAGCGGAGGAGGACCTGACCACGTTAGAAGCAGGAGCTACAACATCGGAGGAAGGCTTGACCACGTTAGAAGCTGTAGCCACAACAGCAGAAGAAGGCTTGACCACACTAGAAATAGGAGCCACAACAGCAGAAGAAGGATGGACGACGATAGAAGCAGGAGCCACAACAGCGGAACACCCCTTGACCACGCTAGACGAAGGAGCCACAACAGCGGAGGAAGGCTTGACCACGTTAGAAGCTGTAGCCACAACAGCGGAGGAGGGCTTGACCACGCTAGATGCAGGAGCCACAACAGCAGTGGAAGGCTTGACCACGCTAGAAGCAGGAGCTACAACAGCAGAGGAAGGCTTGACCACGTTAGAAGCAGCAGCCACAACAGTGGAGGTAGGCTTGACCACGCTCGAAGCAGGAGCCACAACAGGTGAGGAAGGCTTGACCACGCTAGAAGCAGGAGCCACAACAGCGGAGGAAGGCTTGACCACGCTAGAAGCAGGAGCCACAACAGCGGAGGAAGGCTTGACCACGCTTGAAGCAGGAGCCACAACAGCGGAGGAAGGCTTTACCACACTAGAATCAGGAGCCACAACAGCGTTTGAAGGCTTGACCACGCTAGAATCAGGAGCCACAACAGCGTTTGAAGGCTTGACCACGCTAGAATCAGGAGCCACAACAGCGGAGGAAGGCTTTACCACGCTAGAATCAGGAGCCACAACAGCGGAGGAAGGCTTTACCACGCTAGAAGCAAGCGCAACTACAGCGGAGGAAGGCTTGACCACGCTAGAAGAAGGAGCCACAACAGCGAATGAAGGCTTGACCACACTAGAAGCAGGAGCCACAACAGCGGAGGAAGGCTTTACCACGCTAGAATCAGGAGCCACAACAGCGGAGGAAGGCTTTACCACGCTAGAAGCAGGAGCAACTACAGCGGAGGAAGGCTTGACCACGCTAGAAGAAGGAGCCACAACAGCAAATGAAGGCTTGACCACACTAGAAGCAGGAGCCTCAACAGCAGAGGAAGGCTTGACCACGCTAGAAGGTAGCGCACAACAGTGTTGGAAGGCTTGACCACGCTAGAAGAAGGAGCCACAACAGCAAATGAAGGCTTGACCACTCTAGAAGCAGGAGCCACAACAGCGGAGGAAGGCTTGATCACGCTTGACGCAGGGTCCACAACAGCGGAGGAGGACCTGACCACGTTAGAAGCAGGAGCTACAACATCGGAGGAAGGCTTGACCACGTTAGAAGCTGTAGCCACAACAGCAGAAGAAGGCTTGACCACGCTAGAAATAGGAGCCACAACAGCAGAAGAAGGATGGACGACGATAGAAGCAGGAGCCACAACAGCGGAACACCCCTTGACCACGCTAGACGAAGGAGCCACAACAGCGGAGGAAGGCTTGACCACGTTAGAAGCTGTAGCCACAACAGCGGAGGAGGGCTTGACCACGCTAGATGCAGGAGCCACAACAGCAGTGGAAGGCTTGACCACGCTAGAAGCAGGAGCTACAACAGCAGAGGAAGGCTTGACCACGTTAGAAGCAGCAGCCACAACAGTGGAGGTGGGCTTGACCACGCTCGAAGCAGGAGCCACAACAGGTGAGGAAGGCTTGACCACGCTAGAAGCAGGAGCCACAACAGCGGAGGAAGGCTTGACCACGCTAGAAGCAGGAGCCACAACAGCGGAGGAAGGCTTGACCACGCTTGAAGCAGGAGCCACAACAGCGGAGGAAGGCTTTACCACACTAGAATCAGGAGCCACAACAGCGTTTGAAGGCTTGACCACGCTAGAATCAGGAGCCACAACAGCGTTTGAAGGCTTGACCACGCTAGAATCAGGAGCCACAACAGCGGAGGAAGGCTTTACCACGCTAGAATCAGGAGCCACAACAGCGGAGGAAGGCTTTACCACGCTAGAAGCAAGCGCAACTACAGCGGAGGAAGGCTTGACCACGCTAGAAGAAGGAGCCACAACAGCGAATGAAGGCTTGACCACACTAGAAGCAGGAGCCACAACAGCGGAGGAAGGCTTTACCACGCTAGAAGCAGGAGCTACAACAGCGGAGGAAGGCTTTACCACGCTAGAAGCAGGAGCAACTACAGCGGAGGAAGGCTTGACCACGCTAGAAGAAGGAGCCACAACAGCAAATGAAGGCTTGACCACACTAGAAGCAGGAGCCTCAACAGCGGAGGAAGGCTTGACCACGCTAGAAGGTAGCGCTACAACAGTGTTGGAAGGCTTGACCACGCTAGAAGAAGGAGCCACAACAGCAAATGAAGGCTTGACCACTCTAGAAGCAGGAGCCACAACAGCGGAGGAAGGCTTGACCACGCTTGACGCAGGGTCCACAACAGCGGAGGAGGACCTGACCACGTTAGAAGCAGGAGCTACAACATCGGAGGAAGGCTTGACCACGTTAGAAGCAGCAGCCACAACAGCAGAAGAAGGCTTGACCACGCTAGAAATAGGAGCCACAACAGCAGAAGAAGGATGGACGACGATAGAAGCAGGAGCCACAACAGCGGAACACCCCTTGACCACGCTAGACGAAGGAGCCACAACAGCGGAGGAAGGCTTGACCACGTTAGAAGCTGCAGCCACAACAGCGGAGGAGGGCTTGACCACGCTAGATGCAGGAGCCACAACAGCAGTGGAAGGCTTGACCACGCTAGAAGCAGGAGCTACAACAGCAGAGGAAGGCTTGACCACGTTAGAAGCAGCAGCCACAACAGTGGAGGTAGGCTTGACCACGCTCGAAGCAGGAGCCACAACAGGTGAGGAAGGCTTGACCACGCTAGAAGCAGGAGCCACAACAGCGGAGGAAGGCTTGACCACGCTAGAAGCAGGAGCCACAACAGCGGAGGAAGGCTTGACCACGCTTGAAGCAGGAGCCACAACAGCGGAGGAAGTCTTGACCACGCTAGAAGCAGGAGCCACAACAGCGGAGGAAGGCTTGACCACGCTAGAAGTAGGAGCAACAACAGCGGAGGAAGGTTTGACTACGCTAGAAGCAGGAGCCACAACAGCGGAGGAAGGCTTGACCACGCTTGAAGCAGGAGCCACAACAGCGGAGGAAGTCTTGACCACGCTACCACGCTTGAAGCAGGAGCCACAACAGCGGAGGAAGGCTTGACCACGCTAGAAGCAGGAGCCACAACAGCGGAGGAAGGCTTGACCACGCTAGAAGGGGGAGCTACAACAGCGGAGGAAGGCTTGACCACGCTAGAAGCAGGAGCCACAACAGCGGAGGAAGGTTTGACCACACTAGAAGCACGAACCACAACAGCGGAGGAAGGCTTGACCACGCGAGAAGGGGGAGCTACTACAGCGGAGGAAGGCTTGACCACGTTAGAAGCAGGAGCAACAACAGCGGAGGAAGGCTTGACCACGCTAGAAGCAGGAGCCACAACAGCGGAAGAAGGCTTTACCACACTAGAAGCAGGAGCCACACAAGGCTTGACCACGGAATCAGGAGCCACAACAGGTTTGAAGGCTTGACCACGCTAGAATGGGGAGCTACAACAGTGGAGGATGGCTTGACAACGTTACAAGCAGGAGCAACGACAGCGGAGGAAGGCTTGACCACGCTAGAATGGGGAGCTACAACAGCAGAAGAAGGCTTGACCACGTTAGAAGCAGCAGCCACAACAGCGGAGGAAGGTTTGACCACGCTAGAAGGGGGAGCCACAACAGCACACCACAGAAGAAGAAGCCACAACAGCAAATGAAGGCTTGACCACTGTAGAAGCAGGATCCTCAACAGCGGAGGAAGGCTTGACCACGCTTGAACGCTTGAAGCAGGAGCCACAACAGCGGAGGAAGTCTTGACCACGCTAGAAGCAGGAGCCACAACAGCGGAGGAAGGCTTGACCACGCTAGAAGTAGGAGCAACAACAGCGGAGGAAGGTTTGACTACGCTAGAAGCAGGAGCCACAACAGCGGAGGAAGGCTTGACCACGCTTGAAGCAGGAGCCACAACAGCGGAGGAAGGCTTGACCACGCTAGAAGCAGGAGCCACAACAGCGGAAGAAGGCTTGACCACGCTAGAAGGGGGAGCCACAACAGCAGAAGAAGGCTTGACCACGCTAGAAGCAGGAGCCACAACAGCGGTTGACAGCTTCACCACGCTAGATGCAGGAGCCACAACAGCGGAGGAAGGCTTGACCACACTAGAAGCAGAAACCACAACAGCGGAGGGAGGCTTGACCACGCTAGAAGGAGGAGCTACAACAGCGGAGGAAGGCCTGACCACGCTAGAAGCAGGCAGGAGTGACCACATCAAATGCAGGAGTGACAACACCAGATGCATCTCCAGATGCAGGTTGACAACACAAAATGCAGGAGTGACCACATCAAATGCAGGAGTGACAACACCAGTTGCAGGAGTTAGCACACCAGATGCAGTAGTGACCACACCAGATGCAGGAATGACAACGCCCTATGCAGGAGTGACTATACCAGATGCAGGAGTGACAACACCAGATTCAGGAGTGACTACTCCAGATGCAGGAGTGACAACACCAGATGCAGTAGTGACAACACCAGATGCAGTAGTGACTACTCCAGATGCAGGAGTGACAACACCCGATGCAGGAGTGACTACACCAGATGCAGGAGTGACAACACCAGATGCAGGAGTGACTACTAAGATGCAGTGACTACACCAGATGCAGGAGTGACAACACCAGATGCAGGTGTGACCACACCAGATGCAGGAGTGACATCACCAGATGCAGGTGTTACCACACCAGATGCAGGAGTGACTACACCAGATGCAGGAATAACTACACCAGATGCAGGAGTGACCACACCAGATACAGGAGTAACAACACCAGATGCAGGAGTGACAACACCAGATGCAGGAGTGACCACACCAGATGCAGGAGTGACAACACCAGATGTAGGATCGACTACACCAGATGAAGGAGTGACAACGACCGATGCAGGACAGACTACACCAGATGCAGGTTTGACAACACCAGATTCAGGAGTGACAACACCAGATTCAGGAGGGACTACTCCAGATGCAGGAGTGACAACACCAGATGCAGGAGTGACTACTCCAGATGCCGGAGTGACAACACCGGAATGCAGTAGTGACAACACCAGATGCAGGAGTGACCACACCAGATTCAGGAGTGACCACACCAGATACAGGAGTGACTACACCAGATACACCAGATGCAGTAGTGACTACTCCAGATGCAGGAGTGACAACACCAGATGCAGGAGTGACAACACCAGATGCACAACACCAGATAGTGTGACAACACCAGATGCAGGAGTGACAACACCAGATGCAGGCGTGACAACACCAGATGCAGGAGTGCAGGAGTGCGTGACAACACCAGATGCAGGAGTGACTACTCCCAGATGCAGGAGTGACAACAGCAGATGCAGGGATCGACAACACCAGATGCAGGAGTGACAACACCAGATGCAGGACAGACTACACCAGATGCAGGTTTGACAACACCAGATTCAGGAGTGACAACACCAGATTCAGGAGGGACTACTCCAGATGCAGGAGTGACAACACCTGATGCAGGAGTGACAACACCAGATACAGGAATTACCACACCAGATGCAGGAGTAACAACACCAGATGCAGGAGTGACCACACCAGATGCAGGAGTAACAACACCAGATGCAGGAGTGACCACACCAGATGCAGGAGGGACAACACCAGATTCAGGAGTGACCGCACCAGATTCAGGAGTGACCACACCAGATGTAGGAGTGACCACACCAGATGTAGGAGTGACCACACCAGATTCAGGAGTGACCACACCAGATGTAGGAGTGACCACGCCAGATACAGGAGTGACCACGCCAGATGCAGGAGTGACCACACCAGATGCAGGAGTGACAACACCAGATGCAGGTTTGACAACACCAGATGCAGGAGTGACAACACCCAATGCAGGAGTAACAACACCAGTTGCAGGAGTGACCACACCAGATGAAGAAGTAACAACACCAGATGCAGAAGTAACAACACCAGATGCAGGAGTGACCACACCAGATGCAGGAGTGACCACACCAGATGCAGAAGTAACAACACCAGATGCAGGAGTGACCACACCAGATGCAGGAGTGACCACACCAGATGCAGGAGTGACCACACCAGATGCAGGAGTGACCACACCAGATGCAGGAGTGACCACACCAGATGCAGGAGTGACAACACCAGATACAGGATTGACAACACCAGATGCAGTAGTGACAACACCTGAAGCAGGAGTGACCACACCCGATGCAGGAGTGACTACTCCCAATGCAGGAGTGACAACAGCAGATGCAGGATCGACTACACCAGATGAAGGAGTGACAACGACCGATGCAGGACAGACTACACCAGATGCAGGACAGACTACACCAGATGCAGGAGTGACCACACCAGATGCAGGAGTGACAACACCAGATACAGGATTGACAACACCAGATGCAGTAGTGACCACACCCGATGCAGGACATACTACACCAGATGCAGGAGTGACAACTCCAGATGCAGGAGTAACAACACCAGCTGCAGGAGTTACTACTCCAGATGCTGCATTGACAACACCAGATGCAGGAGTAACAACACCAGATGCAGGAGTAACAACACGAGATGCCGGAGTGACTACACCAGATGCAGGAGTGACAACACCAGATGCAGGAGTGACCACACCCGATGCAGGAGTGACAACACCAGATGCAGTAGTGACTACTCCAGATGCAGGAGTGACAACACCAGATACAGGAGTAACCACACCAGATGCAGTAGTGACTACTACAGACGCAGAAGTGACAACACCAGATGCAGGAGTGACAACACCAGATGCCGGAGTGACAACACCAGATGCAGGAGTGACAACACCAGATACAGGAGTAACAACACCAGATGCAGTAGTGACTACTCCAGATGCAGGAGTGACAACACCAGATGCAGGAGTGACAACACCAGATGCAGGAGTGACAACACCAGATGCAGGAGTGACTACTCCAGATGCAGGAGTGACAACACCAGATGCAGTAGTGACTACTCCAGATGCAGGAGTGACTGACTACTCCAGATGCAGGAGTGACAACACCCGATGCAGGAGTGACTACACCAGATGCAGGCGTGACAACACCAGATACAGGAGTGACAACACCAGATGCAGTAGTGACTACTCAAGATGCAGGAGTGACAACACCCGATGCAGGAGATGCAGTAGTGACTACTCCAGACGCAGAAGTGACAACACCAGATGCAGGAGTGACAACCCCAGATGCCGGAGTGACAACACCGGATGCAATACTGACTACTCCAGATTCAGGAGTGACAACACCAGATTCAGTATTGACATCTCCAGATGCAGGTGTGACAACACCAGATGCAGGAGTGACTACTCCAGATGCAGGAGTGACAACACCAGATGCAGTAGTGACTACTCCAGATGCAGGAGTGACAACACCCGATGCAGGAGTGACTACACCAGATGCAGGAGTGACAACACCAGATGCAGGTGTGACCACACCAGATGCAGAAGTGACAACACCAGATGCCGGAGGGACAACACCAGATGCAGGAGTGACCACACCAGATGCAGGAGTGACCACACCCGATGCAGGAGTGACAACACCAGATGCCGGAGTGACAACACCAGATGCAGGAGTGACAACACCAGATGCAGGAGTGACCACACCAGATATGGGAGTAACAACACCAGATGCAGTAGTGACTACTCAAGATGCAGGAGTGACAACACCAGATGCAGTAGTGACTACTCCAGATGCAGGAGTGACAACACCCGATGCAGGAGTGACTACACCAGATGCAGGAGTGACAACACCAGATACAGGAGTAACAACACCAGATGCAGTAGTGACTACTCCAGATGCAGGAGTGACAACACCAGATACAGGAATTACCACACCAGATGCAGGAGTAACAACACCAGATGCAGGAGTGACCACACCAGATGCAGGAGTGACCACACCAGATGCAGGAGTGACAACACCAGATTCAGGAGTGACCGCACCAGATGAAGGAGTGACTACACCAGATGTAGGAGTGACCACACCAGCAGCTGTTGTGACAACACCTGTATCAGTGGCAACCACACCAGTTGCAGTTGTGACGACACAAGACATCCCAACTCCTAAACCAATAGTGTGTTTTCATGGAGGGTATCCTAGTCCAGATGGAAGAGTGTGTATCTGTGCTCCTGGGTATACAGGGACGAACTGCCAAGCTATCGAAAATCTTACACCAGGTATTTACATGGTTAATTCTTTTCCAGTGTGCACAAACTGCAAATTCTGAACTTTTTTAAGAAAATAGTAAAATGGCAAGGAATCACACAAATAGAGCCATGCTAGCCAGATCTACTGGCTTACAGGCATTGTGCTAAGCTAGATTCGGTCTATTTTGATTTCACTGGACACAAATTTGAATTAATGATATAATGAAAAAATATTCATTAATTTTCCTACATTCTTCCCTATTCTGTTGCAGCAAAGATTAACAGAACAGCTGAGGTCATAATAGAGGTTAAGCAGATGTTTGTACAAGAATACAAGAACTCCTCATCACCAGCATACAAGGAATTTGTGAATAATTTTATTTCAGATGTAAGAAATAAGTAAAGACCTTTCAGACCTGATGTTTACTTTTTGTGCACACACAGTTGTCCTCAGTAAAAATTCCATGAAAATATTTAGGTTACACAAAACAATATGCCTTTTAAATCTGGATTTTGTTTAATGTCTTTCCCCTAAGTCAGTATTCTTATCATTCCGACTGGTGGCTTAAATTTACATTGATTGTTTGCCCTATTTTACATAATTATACATAATAATATGTTGTTTCAGATGACAGTGTACTATAAATTAAGAATACCCAGCGCCATAGGAGTAGTGGTCAAAAGCTTGAGGTATATATATGAGTTTCAGAGCAAGACAATTCAACTTCCTTATTTATAGTCAAAAAGGAAACGACATTCACTTCCTTTCTTTAATTCAGTGAAGGGGCGCCAATCGTTATCAGTCTGAGTGGCGTGAACTTGGATGAGATAGCTCAACAGATAATCACTGTCTCTGAGGTAAGTAACGTGCACAGTTATCCTCTATATTCATGACCCGCTGTAAAGCAATTTGTAAGATAGACATTTTATCTAAACGTGAGCATTTTAAGGTTTTTATATTTTTTCACTGGTGATAACACATTTCAGAGAAGATATCAGCGCAGAGACATGAATCGCTACATTGTGAGGGCAGCAGTGAATGGGTAACTTGAACACGCAACAGAATGTACAATGTACATTTTCACAAAGCTGGTTCCAGTTAAACATTTTGTAAATGGTCTAGTAAGAAGTTATACGGGGCATACCATAATCTTATTTTACCTTTTCAGTGTGAATGTTGATCACGATGTGATTTTGGAGATTCCAAACAGTGCTGAAGCCGAAAGAGATTATGATAAAGCATTTCAGGAAGTTTCAAATGCTGTTACGGAGGTTGTAAATTGCACATTAGGTAAAATACGTTTTTTTTATTATACAATTTAAAAGTATATTAAAATTGGCTAGTCTAAGGGGTTTGAAACAAAACTTGTTTTCCATTTTCCATTCATGTTTGTTTGAGTTGCACTTGTTTTTCCTACTAGTAAAGAGATCTAATTTAAATAGTTTTTACCCTCGTCTTTCCCCAAGGATTTTCAGGGTATTTCCTTTTGACAACCAATTAATTTTGACATTCAGGTGTTTAATTATACAATAGACGATGTAATAGTTGTCTACTGTAGAACCAAATTTACTCAAATAACATGGTGTGTGTATGTGTGTGTGTGTGTGTGTGTGTGTGGGGGGGGGGGGGGGTGTCAATATTTGGTTCGTTTTGACAATGCACTTGAATGAATGAATCAGTGTGCAACCCCATTGATCCGTTGACAATCTTGTATCAATACCCTTTTAGCTTGTCCTGATTTTGAGGTTGCCGGTGTGACTCTACGAAACAGAACGTCACTCGATGAAACAGGTATGTGTTTTGGGTGTTTTTTTCATCCCAGATAGGTGTATGAGTGTATTTTCAACATTAATTGAGCCCCATAAAAATCTGTGCCTATTTATCTGTCATCTGGATCTCTTTTTTGGAATATCGTAATCTTTATCTTTTTTGAAATTCACTGTCAGGGCCCAGTCTGACAGAATTGCTGCAGAAGTTAGGTAGTGAAACTAAATCCTCTGAAAATGAAATACTTTTGATTTCAGTGCTGTTCAGGTGGATACCAGGGGCTGTCATGTTCTTTGTTTTGTTTTAGTCAAGTCATTAATGTAAACATTTCAAAAGGGTGACAACACCCTGCGCCCCTTGGGGAATAAAAAGTCTGTCTGTCTTGTTTCTGAGTTTTATTGCACATTTGTGTTGCACATTGTTTGTACATGTTATCACCGCCACAGCACTTCTTAGCAATGTAAACAAAAGACCGTCGTAACAAATAATTTTTTTAAATCTATAAAACAAGAGAATGTTTTTGATTTATTTTGGTTGAATTGTTTTTAGGGTATGGAGAGTAAAAATATATATATGAATAAATAAAAATGTCTCCCTCTCTTTATCACACACTGTTTACCTGCCTCTCTCTCCCTCCCTCCCTCCCTCCCTCCAGCTTTTTGCCAGTCCCTCACAAGTCCAGAGTTGGCGCAGTACTATGAGCCATACAGAGGGAGTGGGCACTTGCAGTGTGTGACTCAGTGTCACAAAGGCCATTCCAACCCCAGGGAGTGTCTCAATGAGGGGACCTGTGAAGTGTCCATCAAAGGAGTGCAGTGCTTGTAAGTCATTCTGCAAGGGATCCCTATTGTGCTTCTGGAATACTGGATTTTTACGCACACGTTGGAGGGGTGAAAGACAGAACATTTCTTTTTTTCTTCTTTGATGTCCTGATTACTTTCTTTTCAGTTAACAATTGGGTTGATTAATGTCAGATTTACAACTTTGAGATGTTTCGATTTTTTTTACTATCTATCATTTATCTATTACTTTCTACAGTTGGGAACGTAGCCCCTCCTCCACCCCCCTCACCTCCCCCTCCCCTTTCTGACCAGAATCCAATACTCTGTTTCAGCTGTCTCCATGTCGACACCACGTGGTACCTGGGAAAGGACTGCGACTATGCGGTCAGCAAGGCAGGCGTCTACGCGGGCACTAGCGTAGCTTTTCTGGCTCTGCTGGCCGCGGTGGCAGGCCTGACTGTGTATGTGGTGCTCTCCTCACGGAGGCAAAAAAGGTGAGGCGAGGGCGGTCGATAGGCTCTTTTCTTCTGGCCGTTAAGCACCTACTTCTGTCTGTGTGTGTGTGTGTGTGTATGTGTGTGAGAGAGAGAGATTTGTAATGGTTTACATTTGACTGAAGTTTCTGCTATCCTTTCACTAGGCATAAAGACAGCAAGGACAAAATGGTGAATGAGTGGTTGGAGGAGGACTTTGAGTGGCCGACTCCCAACAGAACAGCCTACACGCCTGACGCAGGTACACACAGGGCCGAAACGCCTGACGCAGGTACACACGCACGCACGCACGCACGCACGCACACATACACACACACACACACACGCAACCTCCTTCCCTAGCACACCCACACGCAAACACACACATACAATACACACTACCGTGCCTACATTATTGCAAAATCAAACCACATTTATCAGTCAAGAGACAGTTTCCATGATATTGTCTACATTACGAGGAATATCTATGACCACGTTGAAATAAATAATCCCTTATTCTTTGCTTTGATTAACATTTTCCTTCTCCCAGGAGTCTATGGTAACCCTGGATACTCGGAGACAGATGGAGGAGGCTACCCCCAGTCGGCACAGTCGTCACGCCAACAGTTCCCATTACAAAGGTTCTCAACCAACCAGCCTGTGAGTGTCGATGATGCATTTTTTTCCAATCAAAAGTAGATCCAGTGGCATCTCACTAATATAATAATTATAATTTCAATACTACTACTGGTCACTAATAATAATAATAATAATAATAATAATAATAATAATATGCTTTACATTGCAAGAGTAATCTCAAAGTATTATTCTCATGATTGTTACACATCATTTAT
The DNA here is from genome assembly GCA_026901105.3 of Galaxias olidus. Classification (NCBI taxonomy): domain Eukaryota; kingdom Metazoa; phylum Chordata; class Actinopteri; order Galaxiiformes; family Galaxiidae; genus Galaxias; species Galaxias olidus. The sequence continues at coordinate 7,176 of JAPMUY010002417.1, read as the reverse complement.
TAGTATTATTATGATTACACAATGCATTATTATTAGTAGTAAAGTAAGTTGTGATTCACATAGAAAAGAAAATAGACTAGGTTTGTTTTTAAAGTTTGTCAATTATTTTTATTATTTCCTACTGTATCACAGAACCTGCCGTCATCAACGTGCTGTCTTTGTCTTACCTCCATTTTCTTTTTTTTATAGCTAAGAATCCACAGACCTGAAATCAGAACGACCTCCGAAATCTAAAAACCTTATAGGTTCCAATGCCCAGCTCGGAACCACGATGCTGACCTGAGCACAGCTGGCCCAGACTGTTTGTTTACACTGTCACAACAACAACAACAACAACAACCACCACCCGGGAGTAAGACGCTCAGGACAGTACAAATGAGTTTGTGCTCACCACTGTGCAAAATGGCAACTACCAAATTGGGCATATTAATAATTTGTGTTTTTTTTGAGAAGCAGAATCTTCTTGTGGTATGAAGCATACTTTGGGTCACAGCAATCTTGTTTCCACATCAGGTAAAACTCCCACCAAGGTTTCTTCTACACCACAGCTCCGTTATAACATAATATATTATATAATACTATTTTGTCTTATTATTATTAACGTTATTATGATGACCCCATTTCCCAACCCACTACTCAAAACAAATGGTTTTCCTTTGATTTTGAGTGGAAAATAAGAATGTATCAACTGCGTGCAGAAACTGCTAGTGGAAGACTTTAGTGAAGTATATCATACATTTTTTTTTTTGGAGCCTTAGTCCTGTGGACGATGATAGCAAGGCAGAATTTTGGTAGACTTAATTTGCTCTGACCATTTCAAGCAATCAGGTATGACCCAGGACTGTGTAGTGATTAAAACACAAAACCACTCCGTGAAATGTCTGGTGACCAGGTTGAAACGAACACTATTTATTATTTACACTATTACAAACCATTATTTGTATTGATTAATGATGATTCATATTTAGCAGTATGTTTGAGAGGATAGGGAACTTTGTATTGATGTGCAATATGGTTTACTTTTAGCACAGCTTCTGATTTAAAATTGCATGTGTGAGGTTGAATATTTTCAGTGTAACGCCAATCATGAACAAAACTAAAGCAAAAATCAACAGGTGAAGACAGTTCTGTTGCATTTTATTACTAATTTCATATTTTTATATTCCAAGATTGCACATTTTCTTAAAGTCTACAGTACTAAAGGGGAAAATGTCTAAATATTATTTTTTTATTGTATGAACTACTGAACGATCATTTTGAGCTGCTACATTCCCTTATGCATTCTGTCTCATAGTGAATAAATGTTTTAAAATGTGTTTGCCTTGTTTATTGTAGGTAAAGAAAATACCCTTTTTTGATAATTGAGAGATCCTTCAAAAAGCCCCACTAAGAAAATGTTGATATTGAGGAATATCTAATACTTGGTGTTTGAGGATACTACCTAGAATGTCTCATTTGCACATTCATAGTTATTTATCAATGAATATGTGCATACATACCTTCTTTACACTGGGTTGAAACTAGTGCAATTGCCAGCTGTTACTTCAGGAACATTTCACACACATTTCATCAGAAAACAATAAATACATGACAAACCGTTATACATCACCGTATCTCATTGCGACACCGTACACTAACTTGCATGCAGTTTTACGATCTTGAAGGCCCTCTATAAAACAAGTGGTTATTGTTTAGAACTGTCACTAGGGAACGGTATCTATTGCAGGCTCTGCTTTGCCAAACAACTCCCCTCAACACGCCAACACAGCCACAGTTGTAAATGAACTGTCATCAAATAACTTCCGGCTGTTAAAAGGTTCTGGTATGGTACCTTAGACAACCTATATTGATAAATGAAGTCATCAAACAGAAGATTAAATTCGATTGTGTCCCCAATTTGACACGTCATGTGTTTGTAGTTTTCCGGCTCAGCTGTGCTGTAAAATGAAACGGTGTGAAGAGGGTGAAATCAACTAGATCATATAAAAGCTACCTTTGAGTCCATCTAACTTTTTGCCAGGCTGTGTAAATAGATTTGATAGTACAACAAGAAAAGCGTTGAGGTACAATTTTAACAACTTTCTCTGAATCCCCACCTATAAAATGTTTTTTCCCCCAATGATTTACAGATTTTCTTGCTTCCACTGGCGGTGAAGCTTATCACAATGTGGCCTTGGCAACTAGCGTCACGGTAATAAAAGTTGCAGAAGGGGTTAACAAAGACTTCATCCTTTTCCTCAAGGCCATATTATTGCACAACTACTGTCACACAAATAATAGTCTGCCTGATTGCATATAAGACAATGGAAGGCACACACACTCGGCTACATCGAAAGACTCGTGCAAAAAGTACCTTTATTTTCTCACTCTTTACAAACAACACAATGCAATCCAAATAAATATGGTACATATTGGTACAAATTGCACAGCAGCAACAACTAGCTTACTTCTTATTACTTGGCTTGGCTCCACCAAACTAGCATTGAAATAAAATGCATGCCCCCGTCCAAATACTGCTGCCTTTAAAGTCTTTGTAGAGAGTGTGTTAAGGCATCGCAAATTCCTATTATTTGGAATGTGACCTTTACAAGCATCCTGATACATATTCACACTTTGAAGTCAAACAGCTAAAGACATTTATGTTATCGTTATGGTATGTTATGTTATTTTCTCCTTTGAGGTAATGTTATGCATTTGGAAGGAAATGGTAAACAGTAAAGCCTTCACGAACATTCTACAGGAAGTCATCGCGACTGACAAAATGGACGCCCTAGAAACTCTCGCTTACCTACCGGGCTTGTTGCCGTGCCAACAGTCTCAAGGGCACCATAAAAGGGTTAAGGGGACAGACGCCTGCCTTCTCCCAGTCTGACCTGCCTTTGCTGCTGTTGCCTGACGATTGGCTCGTCGTTTGTCCCTCAACGGCCCCACCTTCCCCCGCGGTATTCCTCGGCAAACCACCGTCGTCCGGAGCAATGGAACTCGAGTCCCTGGCTTCCCCTGCCAGATTGCCGGACGACCCGACGGTCGCCGTGCCAGCCTGTCCCTGGTCAGTGGAATCCATCCGTTCCCCGTCTTCAAAATCCGGACCCGACCCGCCAACGGCTCCTTTGACGCCGTGGTCTGTTGGAGGTTGAAGTGGGGTCTGGGAGGCTCGCCCGAGGTCCGAAAGGGCCTCTGAGCCGGGGACTGTAGTGCGCTCCCCCCCTGCGCTCGGTGAGGTTAACCCCGGGTCCGTGGGGGCTGACAGGAGGGCGTACGACTGGAGGGAGACAGAGGGGAAACACAGAGCCAAGCAGACATGTTTCAGAAAGAGACAGAGACGTTACACATGTACACATACACACACGCGCTCTGTGGCTTAACAGGGAGCTGAACACACTCCTCTAAGCCATTCATCCTAATTTAACACTTATATTTCATCAAACACTTAAAGCTTGTCATTCTGATTCATCTGTAACAAGTGTAGACCATTGTTCTTTGACTTGAAATGATAAAGGGTTTATCATTGAAAAATAAAGGGTTTATCATTGAAAACAGAATGGATGTCAGAGAAAGTCTGCATTGAGTTCCATGGCATCCATTGATTTAAGCTGCACAGCAGATCTTCAAATGCTTGGGGTAGGCTCTTAACCTTTCTATATGGCTATATGAATCGATAGTAGGGGATTATATTTATTATTTGTTTCTACAGGAACAGCCCTGAAGTCTGACGCCTACCTCACGCATGTGGTCTTGTAGTTCATTACAGTCCAGCAGGGGGAGCTCTTCAGGCAGACACATAAGCAGGTCCAGCAACAACGCACTTTCTAGGAGGTGGAGATGGAGACGAAAAACAAGTGACTGATTGAGCATTTCACACTAGTCTTCATTTTAAAAAAAAGAAAAAGAAAAGCTGGTCACCTCTTTATTTCATCTTTCACATTTTACTACCTGGATATGAAAATGCGTATCATTTGAAACATAACATCGTTAAAAAAAGCATATAATTTGAAGTGGTGTTTTCAGGCAGATGAGTGTTCAATTTGAGTGGAGCTCTGGCTAGGCCCCAGACTCTCTCACCCATAGGCGTGAGCTTCATGTCCTCCTGCTTGGGATTGTGCACTGTACTCAGGAAGCTGTAGATCTTCTCAAAGTCCACGCTGCACTTGGCGCTCCAGGACCGGGCCCCCTCGGCAGACTGACTGGCCGCTCCCAGGAGATCGTACAGGCCCTGATCGATAACGGCTGAGGGAGAGACAAGAGGGAAATGAGATAAAGGCAGGGGGGGAAAAAGGGAGTTTGGTTCACTCGCAGCGAGGGCCCCCGGGGGCCCCGGGGTCCAAACCGCTAGAGGAGGCCGTGGTGGTGGTGCGAGGGCAGTACCGGAGGCGTGGGGATGAGGGCCGGCGGGTTGTCCGGCACGCTGGCTGTGTGAGGCGGGCGGTCCTGGAGACTGGGACGACGCTGGGACGGGCGTTCCCGGTTGGACGGCGGCGGGGTGCAACGTCGAGGGGCGCCCCGTCTCGGTGGCGCCGCGGCCCGCGGAGAGCGACCCCGACGGCCGGCTGTGGTGGAGCGGGGTTCGGGGGTTGCCGGGGCTGCCCCCAGTCCCAACCACCGGGGAATGTCCCGTGGCGGTGGCCTGGGCCGGCACTATGGAGGCTGCTGCTCTGCTCTTTGGGCTTATGGGTGTAGGAGCGGCGTCGGTGGAGGACGAGCCGGTCAGGAAGGGGAAGGCCTTCTGCAGGCGTTTGGAGTAGGTCTTGGTGCCGGGTCGCTGTTGGCGCACGACGTCCTCGCGAGGGGGGTCAGAGTTCCTCAGGGTACGAGGCTCTGTGGAGGAGACAATCAGCATCTAAAGAGGGAGGGAGGGAGCGTGAAGGAGAGGGTGGAGGGAAGGTCAGGGAGAGAGAGAACATTGGAGAGGGTGGAGGGAAGGTCAGGGAGAGAGAGAACAGTGGTTGAGGCGTTAAACTGGGAGAACGAGAATGCAGCAGACAAAATACTGGAAATATATTTGACGTCATTCAATTCTATTTGAACGCCCTGCATTTTACAAACACACTCGGTTTCTTTTTGGCATCCCTTAATCTATCGTTGGCGTTTCTCACAAAGGTCAAAGGGCAAACCGAGATGCATCACTAAGGGTTGCAGTGCACCGAGAGCTTTGTTGTTACACTAACGGTATCATAAGTTAGTAGGTGTGTGACGCAACCATCCTTGTAACGTTAACTTTCACAAACATAAATGTAGACTTGACTTTGGATCAGAATCAAAGTTCTCAGTGCTGACAATGGTGACGCGTGTCCTGCATGGCACGGGTGACAAGTACCACGGAACGCATCGAAAATGCCCGCCAGCCCTTTTAGATGCTAAAAAACCTGGATGTCAGCCCGCGATTGAGAGAGTCTTTACGGTCGTATGAATTGTTCATACCTGGGAGAAAGCGGTGGTGATGGACTCCTCCAGGGCTCCGGTCACCGACAAGGCCACCCCCTCCCACACCTCGATGGGCTTCTTGGTCCTTTTCTCCTCCTCCTTCTGCCTCGACACCTGGTGCATCACCTGGCGTATCACGCGGGTCTTCAGGGCTTCGACTTTGCCTCTGATCTGAACGAGAAAGAGCGAGAGAACGCGACGGGGGGGGGGGGGGGTGTTATGGTTTTCTTTAGGATAAAGTGAGAATGTGTGATGTCTGTGATCACGATACAGCTTTGTTCACGCGTGCACTGTGTACATGGATATCTTTCCCATACAAGGCTTCTACACAGACAATGGCCATAAAAGGCCCGCACTGAGCACATTTCATTTAATAGAATCATTTTCAAATGTCCACTGAATAATAATTACCTCTGCGGTAGATCTCTTTGGTAGACACTGTTTCAACGCCGAATAGTCGATCTCTCCAGTGGATCCGATGACCTTGTACTGCCTCTTCAGACACGACGCCAGGCTCTGTTGCTCGGTCCGACTCCATCCTTCGAAAAGGAGGTGGGCCGACCGTCGCCTTTTGTCTGTTCTCTTGTTGCAGTACCTGGCCGGTTTCACACGGTGACGTGTGGGCGGCTTCATAGTTTACGCAAACCTGATTTAAGGGAAACATCATTTAAGTAAGGTTATATGAGAGTTAACTAATAACGTTCCTGTTCTGTCAGGCCTATGAGGGCACTCCGCCTGACAGATTTTTACTGCTCTTAGTCGTCTTCTTATTATCTCTTACTTCTTTTAATTTATTTTTTTTTTCGTCAATGCTCCCTGTATTTGTAAAGTGTCCTTTGAGTTTTAGAAAGGCACTCAAATTAAAGTTACTATTATTAATTTCGCTTTTAACACAAAAGGGTTGATGTAACCTACACTAAGCCTCTACTACGAGGCTCTCATTTCAGCTGGTAGTTTTCAACTGATTGACATGCTGTTATCAGTACACAAATGATGTACCAAAATGTTCTTCCATCAAAAACGCATGGATTGGTACAACAAGCATTTTTAATAGGCAGTTTTTTGTGTGTAACTGAAAGTGATAATATACCACATTTTAACGGATTAGACATTTTTTTAGAGCAACTATTCACCACGTGGCCATCATTAACAGACCTGAATGTAGTTTTTGGAGTCCGAGTTTGCAATGCAAGCACCTGCTAGGCCCTCTCTCCAATCAGTGCTTTTTCGCGCTCCGTATAAAAGCGATTTCTTGTCTTTAGAAATATGATAGAATGATGAATTGAGTTGCTAAGTAGCGTAAGCACATTCAAAGTCCTGACAGTAACGTATGTAGGAGTTGGAAAACATTTATCTTTACATTACTTTTTAACATTAGCCTACACGTTTAACCCACGTCTTAGACCTCACGCGCCAGCAGAGTTTAAGTTATTCAACCGACGAAAAAAAAACATTAGTTGTACAATCTTCTATAAACGTATTTGGTGTAACTTAGAAAGAATGTGGCTATTTTCAATAAATTCTTGTTACTCACTTGAATTAAATGTTTCACTTCAACGATGACAACACGGCTGTTGCCGGAAAAACCACTACGGCAAGTCGAAAGCCCAAAAAGAACTAAACGTCTAGGCAAGTAGAAACGGACATCTAACGGACATCTACACCTCTCGCCTCTGCAGAGCCAAAAATATCCAAAAGGACAGCTCTCACCCTAGCTCTGGTCTGTTTGCCCTGCTGCCCTCTGGGAGGCGCTAC